>JXTC01000338.1:150389-163005 GCA_002914845.1 Trema orientale
TTAATAAGAATAGCAATCATACTAGAGTGAGAACTCACGATCATACAGTGCATAATTGATACCAATATATCAGAAGGAATATTATGCAATCATACTATCATTGACTATTAAACTATGTGAGGAATTGGGTGTCGTTAGGAAAATCGGGATATCACAGAGGGTCTTGTAAGCAACTAAGAATTTGTGTTGCAAATGCTTTTGTTACTAGAAGGTTGTATCAGAGTACATTTCTCTCTCTCGCTCTCTAATTTTTTTAGTCATTTCTTTAAAGAAAAAAGTATTGGCATCTTCTTAAAGGAAGATAGAAAAGTTTTGTTCTATAGACAACGTTTTGTTCTGACTTCTATTTTTTTTAATATCTGTAATTGCATATTATTGTAAATCATACACAAAGTTCTGAGAGTTCATTATAAAAACTTAACTGCCCTCATTGGATATTGCAATGACGAGACTCATTGAAAGATCGGTCAGTCTTTCATTCACATTTGTTGTTTGGTTCTTGAGTCTCAGCTTCTCGACTACTACAAGAGAAAGCATCAAGATAATCAGGTCTCTCTTTCTCTCTCGTTCTCCTTCATCAGGTACTGCTCCTCTTCCTCCTTATTTTTCTCGATATCCTTTTTTCCCCATTTTGGAATTGATCTTTTTTGTCGTTGCATGTGGGGATTTTGTATTTTTGTGTAATTTTAGTTAATCATCTTAGGAAATAGTTAATTTTTAAAGTGTTTTGGCATTTTGTTCTCGGTGTTTGTATCTTGGTGTCGCCATATTGTTTTATGAGATAATCAGAAAGCCTCAAGATAATCAGATCTCTCTCTCTCTCCCTTTCTCTCTATGCTACGGTTTTCTTTTTTTATGAGATGACGAGTGAAGACCTATTTGATTTTGAGTTTTGTTGAATACCCATTTCCAATGAACACTTTTTAACTCCTCTTTCTGTTCTCTCTCTTTTTTTTTATCAGGTACTGCTCCGTCTCCCCCTGTTTGTTTTTCTCAATTATTTTGTAGTAATTCAACTTGGGTTTGGATGTTTTTTTTTTCCCCCCTCTGCTAACGTTCTAGGATAACTCATTAGAAAAGGATATTAACCAAGGAACTCTTGCACTATTCAACTTAGATGCATCGGTATCAAATAAAGGGCTTCATCAAATATTTTGTTATGGAGAGGTCCAAGAGGTATGGATTGTTTCATAATTTCTATGTTCATCCAGTACATATGCCTTTTCCACCTTTATTTGTTTATTTTTAAGGCATGTACCATTGTTATTTGTTTGGTTATAAACTCTGATTTTTCTTTACAGATTAGATAAACACCATACAAACGACACCATAAAATTTTTTATGTTGTTCAAGCTGCTGATATAGCTCTCAGGGCATTAAAAGGGAGTGACATAGCTGGGAAATGCATAAAACTTGAACCAAGCCATCCTGGTGGAACTCATCAAAAGTAAGCATACGTCTCTTTCTGTTTGTATAGTTATTTATGTTAGAAATTCAAATTGCAAGTAATACCTGCATTTAAATTGATGACATCCTGAAAAACAAACGAAAAAAAAGGTAACTGAAGTCTTGGTCTCATGTGATATGGATTATGCTGATTGATAACTAGATAAACTTTCTCTATTTATTTTATAGAATGAAAGTTGTGCACTAAATGAAGAGTCTTAGAGGAATTTGTAAAATTGATTTTTTTTATTGGATGGTTACATAAGAATGGAATCAAAAGGCTAGGTATTATCAGAATTTTGGGCTTGTCTTCTCACCCAATTAAAGTGTTGGAATAATTTTCCAGCAAAATTGTTGGGATAACTTTCTACAGGTACCGGGATAACTTTCTGTAGGTAGCAGGATTATAGGTTATAACTTATTATCACTGTGCTTTCCAATGGAAAAAGTCATGGCTTTTAAGTGGATTATAAGGTTGGGGGAACTCAATACTAGTCATAAATCTTGTGTGCATAGGACTATGACTGTGAAATTGTGAATAATGGAAATGCAAAAGAGAAACAGAGTTGAGGTTGAGAAATAAACAGAGTTGAGGTTGCATACGGGTTTATGTTATGTGCATGTAAAAATTTTCCTGTCTAGATGTTTGTTTGTCTGATATTCTTTGAATAGTTAGTGATTCCTATTGCCTTAATTATCCGTAGTATTTCTTTGAACTTCTAGAATTTATTATAAAGATCTATCTGAATATCTGAATTTATTATTGAACTTAAGATCACATCTTTCAAGTTTTTTCAAAATTTATTTAATTAGTATTTATGCCCCTGTACTTATATTTCTTGCCTATTTTAAATTTTGGTTCTAAATTGTTCATTTTTTCTGCGTATTATAAGCGTGAAAGGAAGGATGATCAATTTAATGATATTAATAAACGTTTGAATGTTTTTTGATGAATATATACGTGGTACTCCAAAAATCTTGAATTAGGTACATAGTTTTTTCATAGCAATAGACATATCACAAGGTTGGCAATGATAATTGATAGAATCTGTAGAGTAGAGGATCAAGGCATGAAGACCCAATGTAGACATGTGAGTTTTCAATCTTCTTATAGTTGTTGATTGTTCACTTATCAAACAAAAAGATAGTACTAGGTTGTTAGATACTTTTATTGATTCATTTGGATTTGGTCTTTTGGTGTATGTGCATGCTTTTTGAGCTTCTAATGTTTGTTTGGTATTCTCTCAATGCCCCTTTCAGAGTTTGTTTTTAACTTCTGGAATCAGCTTGTTAAATAAATTAGATTTTTAAATCAGATATGTATTTGAAGCCTTGAAAAGAAATTTATCAATGCTTAGCTAGGTTTGGGTTAGCTTAGCTTGGTTTTCTATACTTGCATGTGCTTCTTTATTGATATGCATTTTTTTTCCAAGATACAAACAATTATTTAATATAATAATAAAAGTGACAATAGTGGAATAAGAAGTCCCCACAGAAATTAGAGAAACATAATTCTTTAATGATATACATGAATGCGTTGGATTTGAATAATGAGTCTTTTTAGTCATGCTTGACTCGAGTAAGAAATTATGCCTTTTTCCTAAAACTTTTTGAAAAAAAAATCAGCAGAAACATGGGCTATTGGTTTTATGATGTATTTTTTGTATTAAAAGTTGACATTTAGTTGGGCTTTTGATATAGTGTATATTCTAAGATTTCTTGGGAACCATATTGCTATGTTTTGTGGACCATAGCAACTTATTTTTTGTTCTTGACAGAGTTTTACATTCCAGAATGACATTTTGCAAAATTTAAGCCATATATTTTCTCTGCAAAAGATTTACGTGTTTTGGATCTGATTTTAGGTTGCTTTTTAATGAGTTTGGATTGTTTAAAAATTACTTTTCTAGCTGCCCTGCCTATATTATTTTATTTTATTTTTTTCCTTTCACTATAGAATTTCCACAAACTTATTTTGTTATTAGAGGAGTTGATTATAGATTCTTTTTACTTGGTTAAATGTAATGGTTCTAATTTTGTTAACTAATTCTGGAGAGGTTGTCTAATTTTCCTTCCATACCTTATTTTGTTGTTTGTTCTTGAGGTTAAGGGATTGTCTTAGGATTGGATTCTTCAATACAGGGGTTTTGTCTCTTTTTGAATTATAGAGGTTGTAGACTAGATTTCTTTGTTGGATTTTTTTGGAAGTTTATATTCTAGAGCTTCTATAGCAGATAAAAGGGTGTGGACTTGTGATGCTTTGGGCTCAATTTCATGTACTTTTTATTTTTATGCATTGATTGACATTGAGTCTCCCCATTTTGAAGACTTTTATTTATATGTAATTCTAACATACTATACAAAATAAAGGTATTTGCTTAGCTGGTTTTTGAATAAAAAACTATACGTTTGTAGTGGAAAGAAAAATACCTCAAAGGCTTCTTTTGATTTGGAAATTTTACCTTTATTCCTTTGCGTAATGCTTCTGTCGGATTGAAGAACCTCTTGAAGTTGAATACCGTATATATTGTTTCTTGTGACCCTTTTCTATATCATTTAGAAATTCAATATATATCGGCTAACTTTAGACTATAATCATCCTTAATAGATTTCTGTATATAGCCAAGGAGTTGTAGTTGTGCAATGAAGGCTGATGGTGTGCTAGAAGCTTCCTATGAAGAGCTTTTGTGGCTTGTAATGATCATGGACGGAACTCAGTTTGAGTAGATATATTCCTAATCTAATTAGAAGTTTTCATGAATATTGCTAAAATCTATTTATCTTTGTCTGTGTAGTATATGCAACAAAAACATTATTTCTCTTTTATTTTGCGCTTACTTAATTGCTCCTATAGCTCTAGATTTCTGTATGCATTATAATTATTGACCAAACGACTTCATATCTAGTTTTTGAATTGACTAGTAATGATACATTTTAAATATAATCGAAGGGTTCAAAAGTTAGATCTACGTCTTCCCTGCCTGTTTTGTAATAATGCGAATTTGTTATCTAATTCTAAGTCGCCGTATCCAACATTTCAGGTTATCTTTATAAGCTTGAACTATTTACGTACCCTCCCTTATGTATTGAATTTGTAGTATTTATTTAGTTGTTATTGCATGGTAATGGCTGCAATTCCTAACTAGCAATTATTCCAATAAATTTAAGGGTATTTCTTGATATGTTTGGTTCTTTAATTTTCTAATATATTTTTTCATTACGTGCAGTTGGGATTACAGTTTCCAGTATGATAGCTTAGTCGAGGAGGTAGATGGACACACAACATCTTGCAGCTTAGGAGATTTTTTAAAGGTAAGAAGACTTGAATGCTATATTACATGATTCTGAGAAGTGGGAGGCAAAGGATACGTCATAACCTTACTCAGGTGCTACAGAAAATTTAAGCTAATAAATTTTGTTGAATAGTTCACCTCATCTATTATATATATACATATACATATTATATGTGTTGCCCATATTTTTTCATTTAATTTGTCCCATGTCATATATAATTTCTCTGTCCACATGCTTGTGACCTTGCACATATGTTCTTAAGAAAATTTTCTTACTTTTGAAACATTTTCTAATAATGTTTTTGAATATTTTAGGTTGTTTTGGCAAGTCATATTTGTCCTTTTTCTTTTTGGTATGTATTGGAAGTAGAACTTTGAACAAAAGAAGAGGTAGCCCTTTGTTTAAAAGTGATGAAATATTTTACTTGCAAGTGTGAACTTTAAACTTATGGACAATTGAGTGATTTGAGTGCATAAATTGACTTCTACATATTGGATCTGTAAGATCTATATCTTACAATTGGTAACACTAGGATCTTATTTTCCAATTTATGATTGATGAATAGTAAAAATGTGCTTCTGGTTACTATTCTACTATCTATTTACTAAACAAGAATTTTATAGGAGAGATATGTACCTAATCCAATTTACTAAGGCAACTTATTGAGTTCAATTAGGTTCTTAAGATTAAGGAAATTTCATCTTGAAAGTAATGGAAGATTATGTTTTGCATTTTGGTGTAAATATTGCCCTTCAATGTATTATGGTTTGGGTGCAATTTACACTATTTTTCTTTAGTAGAGTCTAAGTAAGAGCACCTCTTTCTTGTATGTAATTTCTCTCTCTCCCTCTCCCTCTTTCTCTCTCTCTCTATATACCCGTGTGTGTATATGTATACGTGCTTTTATACATCTTTTATTATGTACGAGTATATTTGATTTGTTTATATGTTGTACATATTTTCTTAGTCTTCTATTTTCTCTTCTTTTTTTTTGATGATGAATTAGCTATCTAATGTTGTCTTAAGTTTTCATAATTTTTGGATTAAATATTTAGTTATATATGTACTTGCAAAATGTTTGTAGTGTTTAGTGAATCTTAAAATATGGTATTGGTCGGGTATATAATATTTTTTTGTTAATTTTAATTTAACCTGAAATGAGTAATTATTTATAGCTGCAAAATTGTATGGCATGGTGATTTTCTAAATGTTAAGTATTTCTATACTAATAAATTTTAACTTTATCTTTCTCTCTCTCTCTCTCTCTCTTTCTCTCTCCCCATTTCCCTTTCTTCCCTTTGTCCTCCCTATTCTCTCTCCTTTTCTCCTCTCTCTTTCCCTCTCTTATCTTACCTTTCTTTCTCTCCCTTTCTCTCTCCCCGCTTCTCTCCTTTTATCTCTCTCGCTCTCCCAAAAACTAAATTACTTTATAAGAAAAAGTTAGGCATGCAGAAATTCTCTTGATCTGTTGTAATTTAGTTCTTATAATTAATTTCTTTCTTATAAATGGGTATGTTTGTTTGTGTATTTTCCGTATTGTCTTTGTCTTTCAGTTTCTCATTTTTTGATGAAGAGATAGTCTAATATGTTGTCCAAAATCAGTTATTATGGATTAAAAATTTCAATTATTCGTGTGTCTGGTAAGTTTAATTCTTTCTTGTATTGTAACACCTGGGGCCGAGCACAGTTATTACAATAACTGGTACCAATTACTAACATTTGGTCCGGACCCAGTTGTTACATTTATAGTCCTTGCATATTAAATTATATAGTGTTTCTTGGATCTTAAAACGTTATTTTGTTGATTATGATAATTATAGTTAAATTTAATTTAATATGAAATGAGCTATCATTTATTACCGACATTCTAGATTTCTAATATTTCTATATTAATTAATTCCGACTCTCTCTCTCTCTCTCTCTCTCACAAGTATAAAAGTAATTCATAAGATAACGTTGAACAAGCATAAAAGCTCGTTTTGGTGTAAGTGTTCTTAGTAATTAGTTACTTTTTTATAAATAAGTATGTTTATTTATTTGCGTGTTGTCCATTTTATCTTTATCAGGACCAAGCAAAAGATATTTTAAGATTTAGTTAACAACAAAAAACTCAACATGCACAGACTATATAAAAATATTTTTAACATGAACATAGATAACAGAACTTTTTAATCCAATAATAAGTAATTCAAGATAACATAGTTGATTATTTAATCATCATAAAACAAGAAAGTAAAAGATAAAGACTATGGAGAACACACAAATAAGCATACTAATTTATAAGAAAGTAATTAAATATTATGGCTAAATCACATAACATAGAAATATTCTACATGTCTAATATTATTTTATAAGTTAATTTAATACATGGGAGCTAGGGGAAAGAGAGAGAGAGTGTACATAACATTATTTTCCAAGTTAATTTAATACTTAGAGTGAGGAGGAGAGGGGGGAGAGTGTACAAGAATTAGTAAGAGAAACAGTAAATTAAATTTAATTTTAAAAAAAATGTTAAAAACTTAGAAAAACACAATGCGAATAATTTACCTATTTTAAATAATTGTTCAATTCATATTAAATTAAAATTACCAACAAATGCTGTAACCTACCAAATAATGTGTTAGGATTTATTAAACACGAGATCTTTGTGTACACAGACCATATCAAAATAAAATGAATGCAACAAGCACATATATGACAAGTTTTTAATCCTACAAAATTTGATTTAAGGACAATATAACAAACAAGCCCATTATCAAAAAACCATAAAGTAAAAGAGACTATATGGACAATACACAAATAAGTAAGCACACTAAGTTCATGAAAATAATTAATTTTCAAGGCCAAATTACAATGCATCAAGATTTTTCTTCATGTCTTAATATAATTTATTTAATACTTAAAAGAGAGAGAGAGAGAGACAGAGACAGAGAGAGATAGAGAGAGAGAGAGAAATAATAGGGGATATAGAAAAAAGGAGAAAAATTGATAAGAGAGGATTATTATTGGACATCTAGAAAATTACTATACAACATAATTAAGCAATAGTAAATGGTAACTCACCTCATATTAAGTTAAATTAACAATAAACATCATAACCTACCAAACAACGTTCGAAGATTCAATTAACAATAGAAAATTTTATATGCAACTATACCCAAAAAAAAAAAATTAAACTTAGCAGGCACATATATAACTAAAGCTTTTAATCCAAAAATAATAGATTAAAGATAATGTAATTGGCTATCTTATTAGTAAAACATGCTAAGATAAAAGACAGAATCTATATGGATAACATAAAAATAAATAATATACTATTTACAAGAAAGTAAAGAGAGAGGAAGGGGGGAGAGAGACAAAGAGATAGGAGAAAAGGGGAAAGAAAGAGAGAGGAAGAGTGGGGAGATAAAAAGAGAAAAATTAACTTTAATTAATCAGAAAATATTAGATATCTAGAAATTAACCATACGATAAGAAATACTACCCATTTTTTTATGTAAAAACAAAATTAACAACAAAAATCATAACTAACAAAATAAGTTTTAAGATTTACTATGAACTTAATATGCAAGGACTATATCAAAAAAAACTGAAGTTCTCAAACACATAAATAATTGAAGTTTTAATACATACATATCTTATTAAAGACAATATAATTGACTATTCTGTCATCAAAAAAATGAAACACAAACAGATCGAGACAAAATGGAAAATACACAAATAAATAAACATACTCACTTATAAGAAAGTAATTAATTATTACAGCCAAATTACATCAAATCGAAATTTTCTGTATGTCAACCTTTTCTTATAGTTACTTTAATAAATGAGAGAGAGAGAGAAGATAAAAAGAGAGAATTAAAATTAACTGATAAAGAAATTTTAAAACATCTAGAAAATAACATCCAATAAGAAATACATATACATTACATGCTAAATTAGAATTGCCAACAAAATGTTTTAAGATTTTGTAAACACCAGAAAACTTAATTTATACAAGGATTATACCTGACAAAATTAAACTTAGCAAGTACTTAAATAATCAAAGTATTTAATGCGAAAGTAACAAATTAAAGATAACAAAGTTGACCATCTCATCACTAAAAAATAAGAAAGGAAAAGACTGAGACAAAATAGACAACACACAAACAAATAATAACCAACAAATTATAATTAACAACAAATATCATAACCAGCAAAATAATATTCTAAGACTTAGTAAACACCAGAAAACTTAATATGCAAGGACTATATCAGAAAAATTAAACTTAACAAAAGCATAAATAACCTAAGTATTTATCATAAAAAGAACTGATATAAGATAATATAGTTGACTAACTCATCATAAAAATACGAGAAAGTAAAAGACAAAGATAATATAGACAAAACACAGGTAAATAAACATACTCATTTTTAAGAAACTAATTACTTATTACAACCTAATTACATCAGATCAAGAGATTTTTTGTATGCTTAACTTTTCTTATAGATTAATTTAATTTTTGGGAGAGCAAGAGGTATAGAAGGAGAGAAGCAGGGAGAGAGAAAGGGAGAGAAAGAGAGGGAAGGCAAGAGAGAGAAAGAGAGAGGAGAAAAGGAGAGAGAATAGGGGAGGACAGAGATAAAAAAGGAAAAGAGGAGAGAGAGAGAGAGAAAGATAAAGTTAAAATTAATTAATATGGAAATGCTTAACATTCAGAAAATCACTATGCCATATAATTTTGCAGCAATAAATGATTACTCATTTCAGATTAAATTAAAATTAACAAAAAAAAATTATATACCCGACCAATACCATATTTTAAGATTTAGTAAACGCCACAAACATTTTATAAGTACATATATAACTAAATATTTAATCCAAAAATTATGAAAACTTAAGACAACATAGATAGCTAACTCATCATCAAAAATAAAAAGAAAAGAAAAGAGAAAATAGAAGACTAAGAACATATGGACAACAAACGGACAAATCAAATATACTCATACATATAGAGAGAGAGGGAGATGGAGACGGAGTGAGAGAAATTACATACAAGAAAGAGGTATTCTTATTTAGACTCTACTAAAGAAAAATAGTGCAAACTGCACCTAAACCATAATATATTGCAGGACAAAATTTAAATAAAAATGCAAAACATACTCTTCCTTTTACTTTGAAGATGAAATTTCCTCAATCTTAAGAACCTAATTGAACTCAATAAGTTGCCTTAGTAAATTGGATTAGGTACATATCTCTCCTATAAAATTCCAGTTTAGTAAATAGATAGTACAATAGTAACCACAAGCACATTTTTACTATTTATCAATCATAAGTTGGAAAAGAAAATCGTAGTGTTGCCAATCGTAAGATATAGATCTCACAAATCCAATATGCAGAAGTCAATTTACGCACTCAAATCACTCGATAGTCCATAAGTTTAAAGTTCATACTTGCAACCAAAATATTTCATCGCTTTTAAATAAGGAGCTACCTCTTCTTTTATCCAAAGTTTTACTTCCAATATATACCAAAAATAAAAAGGACAAATATGAGTTGCCAAAACAACCTAAAATACACAAAAACATTATTAGAAAATGCTTCAAAAGCAAGAAAATTTTTTCAAAAAAATACGTGCAAGGTCACAAGCATGTGGACAGAGAAATTATATATGACGTGGGACAAATTAAATAAAAAAAATGGGCAACACATATAATATGTGTGTATATATAATAGACGAGGTTAATTATTCAACAAAAAAATTATTAGCTTAAATATTTTGTTAGAAGTAGTACCTAAGTAAGGTTATGACGTCTCCCTTGCCTCTGACTTCTCAGAATCATGTAATATAGTATTCAAGTCTCCGTACCTTTAAACAATCTCCTAAGCTGCAAGATGTTGTGTGTCCATCTACCTCCTAGACTAAGCTATCATACTAGAAACTGCAGTCCTAAGTGTACATAATGAAAAAATATACTGGAATATTAAAAAACCCAATATATCAAGAAATACCCTTAAATTGATTAGAATAATTGCTAATAGGAATTGCAGCCATTACCATGCAATAACAAATAAATAAATACTACAAATTCAATACATAAGGGAGGGTACATAAATAGTTCAAGCTTATAAAGACAACCTGAAATGCCGGATATGGCAACTTAGAATTAGATAACAAATTCACATTATTACAAAACAAGTAGAAAAGATGTAGATCTAAATTTTGAGCCCTTCGATTAGATTTAAAACGTATCACTGCTAGTCAATTCAAAAACTAGGTATGAATTCATTTGGTCAATAATTGTAATGCATATAGAAATCCAGAGCTATAGGAGCAATTAAGTAAGCATAGAATAAAAGAGAAATAACATTTTTATTGCATACACCACACAGACAAAGATAATTGGATTTTAGCAATATTCGTCAAAACTTCTAACCAGATTAGGAATATATCTACTCAAACTGAGTTCCATCCATGCTCATTACAAGCCCCTAAAGTTCTTCATAGGAAGCTTCTAGCACACCAGCAGCCTTCATTGCACTACTATAGCTCTTTGGCTGTATATAGAAATCTATTAAAGATAGCTATAGTCTAAAGTTACCCGATATATATTGAATCTCTAAATGATATAGAAAAAGGTCACAAGAAACAACATACACGGTATTTAACTTCGAGAGGTTCTTCAACCCAATAGAAGCATTATGCAGAGGAATAAAGCTAGAATTTCCAAATCAAAAGAAGCCTTTTAGGTATTTTTCTTTGCACTACAAAAGTATAGTTTTTTATTGAAAAACCAGCCAAGTAAATACCTTTATTTTGTATAGTACGTTAGAATTACACATAAATAAAAGTCTTAAAAATGGAGAGACTCAATGTCAATCAATGCATAAAAATAAAAATTACATGAAAATGAGCCCGAAGAATCACAAGTCCACACCCTTTAATCTGCTATAGAAGCCCTGCAATATAAACTTTCAAGAAAATCTAACAAAGAAATCTAGTCTGTAACCTCTATAATTCAAAACGAGACAAAGCCCTAGTATTGAAGAATCCAACCTTAGACAATCTCTCAACCGCAAGAACAGATAACAAAACAAGGTATGGAAAGAAAATTAGACAGCCTCTCCAGAATTAGTTAACAAAATTATAACCATTACGTTTACCGAAATAAAAAGAATCCATCACCAACTCCTCTAATAACAAAATAGGTTTGTGGAAATTCTACAGTGAAAGAAAAAAATAAATAAACAATATAGGCAGGGCAACTAAAAAAGTAATTTTTTACCAATCCAAACTCATTGAAAAGCAATCCAAAATCAGATCCAAAACACATAAATCTTTTGCAGAGAAAATATGTGGCTTATATTTTGCAAAATATTATTTTGGAATGTAAAACTCTATCAAGAACAAAACATAAGTTGCTATGGTCCACAAAACACAACAATATTGTTCCAAAGAAATTTGAATATACACCATATCAAAAGCCCAACTAAATGTCAACTTTTAATACAAAAAATACATCATAAAACCATTAGCCCATGTTTCTACTGATTTTTTTTTTCAAAAAGTAAGGAAAAAGACATAATTTCTTACTCGAGTCAAGAATGACTAAAAAGACTCATTATTCAAATCCAAAGCATTCATGCATATCATTAAAGAATTATGTTTCTCTAATTTCTGTGGGAACTTATCATTCCACTGTTGTCACTTTTTATTATTATATTAAATAACTGTTTTTTTCTTGGAAAAAAAAAATGCATATCAATAAAGAAGCATATGCAAGTATAGAAACCCAAGCTAAGCTAAGTATTGATAAATTTCTTTTCAAGGTTTTAAATACAAATCTAATTTAAAGGCTCAAAATTCTAATTTACTTAACAAGCTAATTCCACAAG
>JXTC01000338.1:163866-179733 GCA_002914845.1 Trema orientale
GTGTCCTGAATAGAAATGAATTGTGGAAAGGGTCAATATCCTCTAGAGATTGGTGTGCTAATCACCTGTTATAAATTACTATTATTCACGATGCATATTTTACAAAAAGAATGCATTAAAATACTTGAACAAGAGCAAAATGACAACTTTCACTAAATTAAGAAACTTGATCTTAAAATGGCTCGGAGGTATATAAATCACCTAAGGCACTTGACAATCAATAACTAGCATTGAAAAACTGTTGAAAAGTATTAAAATTTGAATGCTAGTTCATTAACACAAAATGATCCAAAATGGCACATAATTTTGTAAAACTAGTCCATTTGCCCCTAAATAGTGCCATTTCATTTTAAAAACATTTGGATAGCACCTCCCCTATTTTTAGGACATTCCCACATGATTAAAATCATGTTTTAAACCTGAAATAACAATTAACAATCTAATTCCCACATATACACATCAAATAGGATCTTTCGGTACAACATGAGTGCACTTGAATTCTTTTCTATTTGGACAAACTCTAAACCACTTTTACCCTTGTGTGCCATCACAACCAGCCACCAAATGAGTGAAATAAACAATAGGATCAATAAAATAGACACTCCAAGCTTAAGAAATCAGGTCACAGACATATAAAACTTAATCTACTACACATAAAAATACCTAACTCCATAAATAGTAAACTTTGGGGCTTTAGGTCTAACTTTAATCCTCCGCTTAAATTTTATGTTTTCAGCAATATATAAGGGTTCCTAGAACTATCATTCATCAGATAGTAGCTTTGGTTTAAGAGCTGAAATAAAAGAAATTCACTACAAATTTAAAATCCTACTTAAACCTTACCTTGATAAGTTTGAGTCTTTGCTAGACTTCTTGCCTTCTATTTTCACCAAACTGATTCCCAAGGCTTAGAAATAGATTTTTGAACTTAAGAGGACCTGAAGAAATCATTATTTAAGTGGGAACAAGTAGAGAATTAAAATTAAAGGATAAGACCTAGAAAGGAGAACTTAGTAGAGTTACCTTGACTAGTTTTGGTCTAGTTTGCTTTCTAGAGCTCCAAATTGAGTTCTACCACTTGGAAACTCTTGGATATGGATAAGGGGACCTGAGAGAAGTCTAAAAATGGGTGGGAGAGTTTCCGGTCGTGGCTGGAGAGAAAGGAGAAGAGAATGACCTTATTTGGTCAAAAAGTGATACTTAATGACTAAGAAAAGGCATAACTAAATTTCTAAGGGGTATTTTAGGTATTTTGCTCATTACTTTCCATGTGTCAAGCTTTAAAACACCCTTAGCATTGTCACCACATTGCTGGTCACTCTTATACACCCAAGTGTAGCCAAAGTTGGTGAATCCTATCTTAGAAAGTGAAATCTAGTCATACTTTGACTTATGATCCTATATGGCCAATCTTATTGTAATTTGGTGGAACCTAGCCCCATAACCAATCATTAAACATAAAAATAAGTCAATTAGACTCCAATTAATAACGTAAACAAAGTATCAATGCCTAATTATTAGAGTGCACAAAGATGACATTACGCGATTAAGCTGAATCTAAGCTAGCTTAGTGCAACTAAACACCAATTTAATACAGTGACTGCCACCTCTTGCTTACCTGGGGCCGACAATTAAAATGCTATAAATGAGTCCTAAAAATTAAATTAAAGCTATTTGACGTGTTAAACATACAATGAATTTTGCTCCGAAAAGCGTGAAAAATGCATTTTACTGAAAAACTACTATTTGACCAATTTATCAACAGACATGTTTTAATGCATGTGCATATAGTATTACTATTCATGAATGTATTCTTTGTTTCTCTCTCACACCAAGCTCTCTCTTTGAGGGTATTGAGCCTTTACACTGCATGGGAGCACTTCAACAATTATTAGCACAATAATACATATCGAAAGCATTTAACAATCAGCTTAAGCAATTTACCGTTAAATTGACACTAGCTTCATGATTTGTCTATTATGCAATATGAACATGTTTATTATTGGCTTATTATGCATGTGAGAATCTTGGGCATCACATTTATAGAACTATGTAGCATGAAAATCGAAAAATACTAACTTTTCCCTAGAAATTGATCACAACATCAGAAATAATCTTGTCTCTTCCGTCAGTAGCTTATCTATTCTAGTTTGTTGGAAACTTAACTGTCAGTTACCGTCGAAAATATTTTCTTTCATCATATTGTCTATCATCAAAAGTTTCCACTACTAAGTACCTCAGTCAGTAGCTTAACTCATTTCAATTGTATAGAACCTAACAACAAAAGTCTATCTCGTAAAATGTGAAATCCCTTTTACTAGGATATTTATGAACTTATAAAATTATTAAGCTCCTTATTGACCAGCTTAACTCCTCTACATAACTTAGAACTAGACAATGCTCTATTACACATAACATGTAAGCATGCACGTGAATCGGGGTGTGACATCTAACAACCTAGTACTACCTTCTTATTTGATAAGTGAACAGTCAATAACAACAAGAAGATTGAAAATTCACATATCCACGTTGGGTCTTCATGCATTGATCCTTTACTCTACAGATTCTATCAATTGTCATTGCCAACATTATGATCTGTCTATTGTGCATGCAAAGACTATGTACCCAACTCAAGATTTTTGGCCATATATACATTCATCAATAAACATCCAAACGTATATTAATATCATTAAATTGATCATCCTTCCTTTCATGCTTACAATATGAAGAGAAAGTGAGGAATTTAGAACCAAAATTAAAATAGGCTAGAAATATAAGCACAAGGCCATAAATACTAATTAAATAAACTCTGAAAAAACCTGAAAGATGTGATCTTAAGTTTAATAATAAATTCAGATGTTCAGATAGATCTTTATAATAAATTCTGGAAGTTAAGAGAAATACTACGGATAATTAAGGCAACAGGAATCGATAACCATTCAAAGAATATCAGATAAACAAACATCTAGACAGGAAACTTGTCACATGCACATAACACAAAACCATATGCAATCTCAACTCTATTTATTTCTCGACTCTGTTTCTCTTTTGCATTTCTATTATTCACAATTTCACAGTCATAGTCCTATGCACACAAGATTTATGACTAGTATTGAGTTCCCCCAACCTTATAATCCACTTAGAAGCCATGACTTTTTTCACTGGAAAGCATAGTGATAATAAGTTATAGCCTAAAATCTTGCTACCTACAGAAAGTTATCCAAACAATTTTGCTGGAAAATCATTCCAACACTATAATTTGGTGTGAAGACAAGCCCAAAATTCTGATAATACCTAGCCTTTTGATTCCATTCTTATATAACCATCCGATTAAAAAGAAAAAACAATTTTACAAATTACTCTAGGACTGCATTTAGAGCACAGCTTTCGTTCTATAAAATAAATGGAGAAAGTTTATCTAGTTACCAATCAGCATAATCCATATCACATGAGTCCAAGACTTCAGTTACTTTATTTTCATTTGTTTTTCGGGGTGTTATCAATTGATATACAGGACTACTTGCAATTTGAATTTCTAACATAAATAACTACATAAACAAAAAGAGAAGTACGCTTACTTGTGATGAGCTCCACTAGGACGGCTTGGTTCAAGTTTTATGCATTTTCTAGCTACGTCACTCCCTTTTAATGCTCTGAGAGCTTCGTCAGTAGCTCGAACAACATAAAAAATTTTATGGTGTCGTTTGTATGGTGTTTCTCTAATTTGTGAGGAAAAATCAGAGACCATAACGAAACAAATAACGATGGCACATACCTTAAAAAATAAACAAATAAAGGTGAAAAAGGCATATGTACTGGATGAACCCAGAAATTATGAAACAGTCTATACCTCTTGGACCTCCCCATAACAAAATATTTGACGAAGCTCATTATTTGATACCGACGCATCTACGTTGAATAGTGCAAGAGTTTCTTGGTTAATATCCTTTTCTAATGGGTTATCCTAGAAAGTTAGCAGAGGGGAAAAAAAAACATCCAAACCCAAGTTGAGTTACTAGAAAATAATTGGAAAAAACAAAGGAAGAGGGAAGGAGTAGTACTTGATGAAAAAAAGGAGAGAGAACAGAAAGAGTAGTTAAAAAGTGTTCATTGGAAATGCGTATTCAACAAAAATCAAAATAAAAAAGCTCTTGACTCATCATCTCATAAAGAAAGAAAATCATAGCAGAGAGAGAGAAAACTGATTATCTTTAGGCTTTCTGATTATCTCATAAACAATATGGCCGCACCAAGATACAAACACGAAGAATAAAATATCAAAACACTTTCAAAATTAACTATTTCCTGAGAAAATTAACCAAATTTACCCAAAAATATGAAAACCCCACATGCAACAACAACAGAAAAAATCAATTCCAGAATGGGAAAAAAAGATATCGAGAAAAATAGGGAGGGAGAGGAGCAGTACCTGATGAAGGGGAGAGAGAGAGAGAGAGAGAGAGAGAGAAAGAGAGGGAGAGACCTGATTATCTTGAGGCTTTCTCTTGTAGTAGTCGAGAAGCCGAGACTCAAGAACAAAACAACAAATGTGAATGAAAGACCAGCCGATCTTCCAATGAGCCTCATCATTGCAATATACAACGAGGGCAAAGTTTTTATGATGAACTCTCAGAATGATTTACAATAATATGCAATCACAGAGGAAAAAAAAAAGTCAGAACAAAATGTTGTCTATAGAACAAAACTTTTCTGTCTTTCTTTAAGAAGATGCCAATACTTTTTTCTTTAAAGAAATGATTAAAAAAGTTAAAAGGAGAGAGAGAGAGAGAGAGAGAGAGAGAGAGAGATGTACTCTGGTACAACTCTCTAGTAACAAAAGCACTCGCAACACAAATTCTTAGTTGCTTACAAGACCCTCAAGTATGGCAATTCTGAAAGAAATTTAGGCAGTGCTCCTATTAAACCGCTATTGGATAAGTCCCTGTAATGAGCCTCACAGATTTTAAAGTTCTAGTATTGAGATGATTGAAATTCAACACTCAATTTTATTATTGCTATTATTATTTTTGGTAATGACGTAGACATGCTGAGTATCAAATAGACATGTTAAACATCAAGTACTTAAGAGTGTTTGTAACATAGAGAGCTTGGATATATACGAAGTTATCTCACCAGTAAAACCGCCAGAGAATAAATTCCTGATCAATTAATTTACTAGTTACGTTAAAAAAAAATAGAATCTTCTGTTGAAAAGTAGAGCACATAAATAATTGAAAGCATGACAACGGCATATATGGACAAGCTTATAAAGACGTGATTCTTTGGGGATCAGAACCATTGTAGCCATGATTTAGAGCTTCCCACAAGTATTTTATGGGACCACAAGGGTCCACATCCCTTTCCCCTTCACTCCTTCAGTTGACTTTATTATCGTAATAGATTGCAGAAACAAATTCATATAATTAATTAATCAAGTAGTTAAAACAATCATTCAAATTACTCGAGAAAATAAACAAAAAGGCATATATTTTTAGAAGAATTACATACCATCGTCTCCGTTTATTTTTGACTGTGAAAAATCTATCAACGTGTATAACTTGATAGTATCGAGGATCAGTAGCAGAGTTGAATTTTTGAGTTTGCCTATGTTAAAATAATAACTGGTTACAAAAGTACTTGTAGGTAAATAATTAACTAAAGAGAAAGAGAGAGAGAAACCAAATTATCTTGAGGCTCTCTCTTGTAGTAGTCTAGAAGTCGATAACAGATAGAACATCTTTTCATCTTCAAACAATTCCAGAGCTTCTATTGATAAGCAGGGTTAGAGTTTTGACTAAATACCAAATAGACAAAATATAGGCTCAAATAAGATCATGTGAAGCAAAACCCATATGCAATGTCAAACAAATCAAATAGAAGATTATCACAAAAGTACAAAATAACAACTAAGTAAGTCAAACGAAAAGAACCCAATCAATATTGTTCTATCCTCAATTCCTTGCATAGTACTATGACCCCAAAAACAAAACAATATGGGCATACCATGATACAGCCACCGAAAATAAAATACCAAAATACTTTCAAAATTAACTATTTCACAAGATGAAGAAATAGACTACTTATTCTCAATATATGCCTTCACATATACTGGCTGGGGACCACAAATTTTCATGCTCCTTGGAAGGAAACAGAAAAACTGATAATAACAAGAAGAAATCTCGATAAATTATACAAAGTGAAGGAACAAGTGAAACCGTGAAAGTTTGAAACAAGAGGACTAGAAAAATGCCTACGGTAACTCCCATCATTATTTTGAAGTTAATAACAGATGTAGCAAAGGTCACGAGACCACATAACCCTACAATAGAAGTGCTATTCATAGGAAAAGACTTCAAAATAACATTTCAGAACTCAAATTGTCAAAGAGTTTGCCCTCAAAGAAGAGAAAATTGACCCCACAAATTTTCATAAATTGCAAGTATAATCACAGAACTTCAACTAAATACACACATGGCTTTAAGCTAAAAAACTGTACGGATACCATAAGTTTAATAAAAATAAAAAATAAAACCTTTATATTCCAACTTAGTAACCAAATTATAATTTTGTAATCTGTAGTTAGGTTGCAAATAGATATAGTAATATTAGAAACCAATCGAGTTAAAGTGTCTGCTAGAATATTGTTACTTATTTGTCTACCTCCTCCACTAAGCTACCATACTAGAAACTGCAATTCCAGCTGCACACAATGAAAAAAATATATTGGAAAACCAAAAACTAAACATATTAAGAAACACACTTAATGTGGAATCATTGCTAATTAGAAATTGTAGCTGTTATCATACAATAACAACTAAATACCCCAAATTCAATACATAATAGAGGGTAAATAGTTCAAGTTTATAAAGATGATCTGAAGTACCTGATATGGCGATTTAGAAATAGATGTTACCACCAAGTCTCCGCTATGAGAAAAACCATATAATTCTATAAATTATTATAAGACAAGCAGGCAAGACATATATCTAACATTTGAATCATTCAATCAGATTTGAAAGGGTCATAACTAGTTAATTAAAAGACTAGGTACGAATTCTTTTCTACAATAATTATAATGCAAACAGAAATCTAGTGCTAGAGGAGTAATAAAGCAATCACAGAATAAAATAGAGAAATAATATTTCTGTTGCACACACTATACAAACAAAGGTAAATGATTCTTAGTATCATTTACGGAGACTTCTAACTAAAATAGGAAAACTCCTACTCAAACCAAGTTACATCCACGCTTATTACAACTAAAAAATTTCATCATAGGAAGCTTCTAGCACACCAAGAACCTTCAGGAAACTATGGTCCTAGTCGGGCTTTGTGTAGAGAGTTTTTCTCGGATGAGTTGGGGGGTTTATGGAGCATATGCAGGCAAAACTGGTGCATAGGAGAGGACTTCAATGTTATAAGGGAGGTTCGAGAGTATGAAAGCTTTTGACGGGCTTATTAGGGAGATGGGATTGAAGGATCTTCCGTTGCATAATGTAATGTTCACTCGGACAAACCTGCGGGAGGTTCCTATTTGATGCCGTTTAGACAGATTCTTATTTAGCATCAGATGGGAATAGCTATTCTCACTATTGAGATGGGAGGTCGAGGTCCGGGCAACCTCTGATCACAGCCCGGTTGTGTTGGACTCTAGCCCCCCAAAGTGGGGTCCTTCTCCATTTAGATTTGAACACATGTGGCTTGACCATGAAGACTTCGGCAAGGTTTTCGAAGTGTGGTGGAAAGGGCAGGCTGTGCATGGTTGGAAGGTTACAAGTTCTTGACTCGTTTACACAGGATCAAAGGCTCGGTTAGAAGCTAGAACATGAGCGTTTTCGGAGACCTGAGGTTAAAAAATGCAGCTACTCTCAGAAGAATCAAGTACCTAGAAGAGATAGAAAGCTCGCCCACATGGACTAGGAGTCTTAGTGAAGAAAGGAAATCTCTTAAGGAAGAGCTGAAAAACATTTTATTCATTCAAGAAAGAGCTACTTGGATGAAGTCAAAAATTCTATGGGCTAAGCTGAGAGACACAAACACTAGGGTGTTCTATAAGCTATTTAGTGCTCGGAAGTCTTAAGAATTTATTGTCTAAGTTGGAGACAGAAAACGGTGAGGTGGTTGACAAGGAAGAAGATATCGTTCGGGAAGTGGTGACTTTCTTTGAAAATTTGTTCATGTCACAACAAGGAGAGTTTTCGAGTTTTGAAGGTGTGCATTGGAGTCCTATTAATAACACTCTGGCAGATTGGATTGAAAGACCTTTCGAGGAGGATGAGATCAAGAAAGTGGTGTTCGAATGTGATGGTAATAAATCTCTGGGTCCCGACGGTTTCACTATGGCAGTGTTTCAACATCAATGAGACATAGTGAAGGATGATTTGTTTGAGGTGCTTTAGGAATTTCGCGAATCAAGTGTTATCGATCGTATTACAAATGAAACCTATATTTGCCTAATCTCTAAGAGAACGGATTCTTATTCTCTGAAAGATTTCCGCCCCATCAGCTTAGTCACCAATTTGTATAAAATAATTGCGACATTATTATTTTTAAGGATACGGGAAGTGCTAGGTGACACAATATCAGAAGCGCAAGATTGCAGGGCGATAGATTTTAGATGTTACACTTGTAGCCAACAAGGTAGTGGAAAACTATAGATACAACCAGAAGAAAGGTTTAGTGTTCAAAATCGACTTTGAATAAGCTTATGATTACATGGAATTTCAATGGTAGACCAAGGGGAAATGCAGAAGCTCTAGAGGACTCAGGCAAGGTGACCCACTATCACATTTCCTTTTTACTCTAATTGTGGATGGCTTAAATAGGCTTATGGAGATGGAAAATAGGGAAAATATTATCAAAGGCCTAAAGGTTGGAAGGGAGAATGTTCAGATCACTCACCTTCACTTCACTTATGATACTCTTTTCTTCTTGGCAGTAGATGATAACTCCATGCAAAATTTATGCACCCTTTCAAAGGTGTTTAGTCTTGTCTCGCGGCTACGTATCAATTTGTCCCAGAGCCAATTGCTGGGAATCAATTTGGAAGATGATGTCATCTCTGAGAAATCTATTGGGATAGGCTGTGAGGTTGGCCACTGGCCTATGAAGTACCGTGTATTGCCCCTTTGGGGCAACCCCCTCAAATCAATTTTTTGGGAACCTGTGAGGAGGAAAATAGCTAAGAGGCTGGATGGATGGAAGAAGGCTTTTTTGTCTAAAAGGGGGATGCTAACTCTCATTAAATCGATTCTTTCTGCTATCCCAACCTACTACCTCTCCTTTTTTCACACAGGAGTCGCTAAAGATATTGAGAAGGTTATGAGAGAGTTTCTTTGGAATGGAAGGGACGAAGATAGTTCGGATCATTTGGTGGCCTGAGAAGAGGTTTGTCATTCTAAAATCAATGGAAAGCTTGGAATTTGGAATCTCACCATTAGGAACAAAGCCTTGATTTTCAAATGGCTTTGGAGATTCCCTCAGGANGATTTCCTCAATGTGGTGTGCATCAAGGTGGGCAATGGTAATAAGAATAGATTTTGGGAGGATGTTCGGAGAGGAGATGAGGCCTTCTGTAATCGTTTTCCAACCCTATACAGAGCGTGTTCACATCCTAATCGTAAAATTTCAGATTTTTGGGTTCCTCAAGATGAATATTCTGGTAATAATACAAATTAGAACACTAATTTGCAGAGAGACATTAGTGACAGAGATCTGGGCTCCCTCATTGAACTTCTGGGGTGCTTATCAGGTGCGTCAATCAGCCCGACATTAGAAGATAGGAGGCAGTGGTTACCTGATGATAGCAAAGGGTTCTCCTCCAAGTCTTGCCTCATCAGTTTATCAGAGAAAGATGATCAACATGTTTTCGTGCCTCATAACTTGGTGTGGAAAGGTCCTACTCCAAGAAAAATTAAAGTCTTCAGGTGGCTCATAGCGCTGGGAAAACTCAATATCAATGACATGCTACAAAGGAGGAGACCTTGTACAGATTTATCGCCGGACTGGTGTATATGTAAAAAACATGGGAAAATATTAACCACCTATTCCTCCATTGCAACTTTGTGCTGAAATTATGGTAGAAACTGTTGAAAATATTCAATTCTTATGTTACGCTGGGCACTTTAAGACTTTTGTTTAATGAACAGGTAGGTTTGGGGGGGAAGGAATGAGGAAAACAATTTCAAATGCTTATTTTATGGCTTTACTTTGGATGGTTTGGTGCGAGAGGAATCAAAGAAGATAGAATGGGAAAAAGAATTACATTTAGATAATATAGAAGATTACCATACAATATAATTTAGCAGCAATAAATGATAACTCATATCATATTAGATTTAAATTAACAAAAATCATAACTCACCAAACAATATTTTTAGATTCAGTAAGTACATCTATAATTGAAGTTTTTAATAAAAAAAAAAATTAAAGATAACATCACCGACTATCCCTTAAATTAAAAAAAAATAAAAAAAATTAAAAGATATACACACTATGTGTAATACACAAACAAATACACATAGTAACTTATAAAAATAATTAATTATTACAACCAAATTAAATCAGACCAATATATTCTGCATGTAGAGAGAGTAAGAGAGAGAATTAAATATAATTAATAAGCAAATGTTAGACACCTAGAAAATCGCTCTATGAAATAATTAGCAATAATAAATGATTCCACATTTCATGTTAAATCTCAGTTATAGCAAAAAAATCATAGCCCACCCAATAATGTTATAAGATTTAATAAACACATATGTAACCCAAGGTTTTAAATAAAGAAAAACTGATTAAAGAAATATAATTTAATATCCTATCATAAAAAAAAGAGTAAAAGATAGACATAATATATACAACACACAAATAAATATACACACTAATTTATAAGAGTAATTACTTTTTATAGCTAAATTATATCAAATTAAGATTTTCTACGTGGAGAGAGAAATAGGAGAGAAGAGAGAGAGAGAAAGAAGGAAAAATATAAAGAAAATTAAATTAAATTAGAAAGAAAATATTGAACACCTAGGAAATCACCATACGAAATAATTAGTAGTAATAAATTATTACACATTTCATGTTAATTTAAAATAAACAACAAACATAACTAACTAAATAATATTTTAAGATTTAATAAACACCATAAAACTTAATACGCATGTATTATGTTAGAAAAATTAAATTTACAAATCTCGTACATAACAAAAGGTTTAAATCCAAAATAACTGATTAAAGGCAACGTAATTGACTATCCTATTATCAAAAAATTAGAAAGTAAAAGTTAAACACAATATGGACAATACATAAAGAAATAAACATACTAATTTATAAGAAATAAATTAATTATTAAGGCCAAATTATGTCAAATCAAGATTCTCTGCATTTAGGGGGTGGAAGAGAGAGAGAGAGAGAGAGAGAGAGAGAGAGAGAGACAGTGGAGAAGAGAGAAAAAAGGAGAGATAAAATGAGAAAGAGAACTAAATTTAACTAATAAGGAAATTTAGACATAGAAAATTACCATATAATATAATTTAGCAGCAATAAATGATAACATATTTCATGTTAAATATAAATAACAACGAAAGTCATAACTAACCAAACAATGTTTTTGGATCCGATAGACATATATAACTAAAGTTTTTAGTCAAAAAATAACTGATTAAAGACAACATAATTGACTACTCCATCACTAAAAAACAAGAAAGTAAATATAGATACAATATGGACAATACACAAATAAACATAATAATTTATAAGAGTAATTAGTTATTATGGCCAAATTATATCAGATCTAGATTTTCTGCATAGAGAGAGAGAGAGAGAGACTACTTGTATGTTTAGCCTTTATAGAATAAGAATGAGAGAAGAGAGACTACTCGTACAGCCTTTACAGAACAAGAATAAGGTTGGAGACTCTACTAAAGGAAAATAGTACAAACTGCACCCAAACCTCAATAAATGGCAAGGCAATATTTAAACAAAGATGCAAAACATACTCTTTCATTACTTTTATTAACACAATGAAATTTCCTCAAACATAAGATTCAATTGAACTCATTAAGTTGCCGTAATAAATTGGATTATGTACATATCTCTCATATAAAATTCTTGTATATTAAATAGATAGTTGAATAGTAATCACATGCACATTTATCTAGTTCATCAGTCATAAATAGGACATTTTCCCAGTTCGTCAATTATAAATAGGAAAAGAAGAACTTTGTGTTACCAATCATAACATATTTACCTAGTTCATCAATCATAAATACGACATTTTCCCAGTTCATCAATCATAAATAGGAAAAGAAGATCTTTGTGTTACCAATCATAAGATATAGATCTCGAATATCCAATATGCAGAAGTCAATTCACATCTTCAAGTCATTCAATTGTCCACAAGTAACAAGATAAATAAAATACAAAAGGACCCTAACAAATTTTTTGAGATTAATCTCCAAGAATTGAGTTTTCACACTCACGAGCAAAATATTTCATCACTTTTATACGGGTAGCTACCTCTTCTTTCGTTTAAAGTCCAACAACATTCAGTATAGACAGAAGAAGAAGAAAAAAAAAAGAGGATAAATTAGACCTATCAAAACAGAATATAGAAAAACATTATAATAAAAAGCTTCGAAAGCAAGAGAATTTTTTCCAGAAAATATGTGTAAGTTCACAAGCAAGCATGTGGATAGAGAAATTATATATGATGTGAGACAAATTAAGTGGAAAAAATGGGTAGCATATGATATGTATATATATGTATGCACATATATATGTGTATGCAACAGACGAGGTGAACTATTCAACATAAAAACTATTAGCTTAAATATTTTTTTAAAAGTAGCACCTGGGTAAGGTTATGTTGTCTCCTTCGGCTCACACTTCTCAGAATCACGTAATATAGCATTCAAGTCTCTATATCTTTGAACAATCTCCTAAGCTGCAGCATAAGGTGCTACATGAGTTTCAACTCAATAACTAGGTAAGAGTTTTATCTTATGAAAAATTTATATTAATACCAAGAAATTAACTACATACAAGACCAAGGTATGTACAACATTCTTATTTTTAAAGTGATATATATATGTAATCAACTTTTTCACAAATATGTAAAGGAAATTCATTTTTCTTGAATGAAAAATAAGAAAACTCATCACTGTACTTACGAAAGTGGATGAAAAATAAATGAAAATCTCAACAACTCATCTTAGAAGAAAGGACTCACTTTTGTTGGGTTAGATGAGATCTATCCTTATGTGCCATATAAAATTAGGACATATATGGCATGTAACTAACCTTAAAAAGACATGCCATGCTTTAAGAATAAACAAAACATCAAGAATTATCAACCATGTGCCTTGCCTATCTAGACTATGCACTTTCATGGTATCGGCCTTGTTTGCCATGCTACATCAGATTATGGCACATTCAATAGTTTTTCGTTTTGACCCCCCCACCCCAAAAAAAAAAGACAGAGAATTTTACTAAGGAAAAAAAGTAGAATACAAATGAAAGAAATCTGACTTAGCAAATAATATCGCGTTGTCTAAAAGTGTACTATATTTAGACACAGTATTGCATTTCTACAAAACACGACCATATTGTATTGAATTACAGATTAGCAATTAATATTAACATATAAATAAGTTGTCTATATATTTGACTTTCTATGTAACTTGATCCATACGTATAGTTTTTTACAAGTCAAAATACACTCAAGATGTCATCTTGCAAAAGGAAGAACTAAGCTTAGGGTTAGAGACTAATCACATCATAGACATAAAACGATTTGCTGCACAATAGACATAAAGGTCTGAAAAAAAAAATATAGTAACACATGATTAATCAACAAAAATAGGCCTTGAACCCAAGATTAAGCTTCTAGAATACATACTTGTGCTGCACATCCTTAATGCCTTGGAACATGGTCCATTCTTTTTGTCGTTGAACCAATCAACTTCAACCAGATCCACTAAATGTTTTCTAGCAAGACTAGTCAAATATATTTTCTAATGGAGTAACATTGTAAGAATAAGATAAAAAGATTGTGATACACAAAAGACTCGACAAAATCCATTAAATGGAATCAGGGCAAGAGACAAAGTAACCTCTAATTTGTCGTAACAAAAATGCTCGCTACGAACTAGGAAGTGGTTCCCATCAGAAGTTTTCCAGTAATCAAGAGCATTGTTACAATCATCACGACGTGGATTACCCAAAAAACATGATAATCAATTTGCACTACTGGTTCTTCTATAGGTTTATAGGATGAAAATTTGTGATTAGATATTTGACTCAATTTTAAGTAAAAATGTAATATAGAAAGAAACTTGAACAGCAAGAGTCTACCTATTTGCTTCACATCATTCTCCTATCCATTTTGGTATGCCTAGAAAACAAATCTTAAGATGATTAACCAATTAAAATAGTATATATATTTAGCTTTTCTCAGAAGCATGAATCAAACCTTTTGCTCTACCTCAGCAATTTGAAATTCCTCATCCTCGTCAGAGTATTCATCTATCATCACTGAATTTCAGTTTGCATAATTTAATTGGTCAAAATAGACAAAAGACTCATGCAACATATTCTATGAAGAAACAGACGCAGATGCAATATTGACCACAATAGGGATTCCACGAGGAGCATTCCTTTGATCCGATTGGGCAAACTTTTCATCAGAGAAGTAACAACATTCTAAGAAAGCAAGCATCCATTTAGATAAAATTTCTACTAGGAAAATAAGTTCTCCCTCTAGCAAGCATCCATTTAAATAAAATTTCTACTAGGAAAATAAGTTCTCTTAGAGGGAAAATCTAAAAGCATTCCTTCCTTCGGGGGGAAAAAAAAGTATCATTTTAATTTGTCAAACAGATCTAGTAACATTGGAAACCAATCGAGCTAAAGTGTCTACTAGAATATTTTACATGTCCATCTACCTCCTCCACTAAGCTACCATACTAGAAACTATAGTTCCACATGCACACACAATGAAAAACATATATTAGAAAACCAAAAACCAAATATATTAAGAAACATCCTTAATGTGGAATCATTGCTAATTATGAATTACGGCTATTACCAGACAATAACAATTAAATACCACAAATTCAATACATAACAGAGGGTAAATAGTTCAAGTTTATAAAGGTGATCTGAAGTACCTGATATGGCGATTTAGAAGTAGATGTTACCACCAACTCTCAGCTATAAGAAAAACCATATAATTCTGCAAATTATTATAAAACAAGCAGGCAAGACGTACATATAACTTTTGAATCCTTCAAGTAGATTTGAAAAAAGTCATAACTAGTCAATTCAAAGACTACGTTCGAATTCCTTTTTTCAATAATTATAATGCAAACAAAAATCTAGTGCTAGAGGAGCAATAAAGTAATCATAGAATAAAATAGAGAAATAATGTTTCTATTGCATACACCATACAGACAAAGGTAAATGGTTCTTAGTATTATTCATGAAGACTTCTAACTATAATAGGAAAACTCCTACTCAAACCAAGTTATATCCATGCTCATTACAACACAAAAATTTCTTCATAAGAAGCTTCTAGCACACCAATAACCTTCACTGCTCTACTACAGCTCCTTGCCTGCATATAGAAATCTATTAAGGATGGTTGTAGCCTAAAACTAGCAGATACATGTCAAATCTCTACATGATGCAGAAAAAGAAAAATAAGAAACAACTCCATAAGAAGGTACTGAACTTCAAGAGGCTCTTCAAAAATGCAAAGCCCAACAAAAGTATTATGCAAAGAAATAAACGTAGAATGTTCCAAATCAAAAGCACTTCGAGGTATTTTTCCTTGCACTAAGAATTATTAGTATTTTATTCAAAAAC
>JXTC01000338.1:182346-200881 GCA_002914845.1 Trema orientale
ATATATATAATCGGCCACAAGCGGTAAGCCCACAAAAATGAGCCATTAGCTATTGTATATAAATCATATAATAGATAAAAGCAATAAATAAGGGTACACTGGACATAAATAAAAAAGGAAAAAAAGCAGCTAATACCCAATAGCCATATGGCCACCGCCTTTAAAGACAATCTTCGCGAGTAATTGTATGTATTATATATGTCATTGGAATTGATTCCCAAAAAAAAAAAAACATAAAAATACTAAATCAGTGCTAGTCTATTTAGTAAATCACTTATTTTGATAAAACTAAATGAAGTAAATAGTAAAAAGAGCAAGGATATAAATGGCAAAAAAATAAAATTAGTCGATAAATTGTGTGCTATCACACTTAGTATACATATTATAGATTTAGTAATAATTATTAAATTTTAAAAACGAAAGAGTGCCTACTTATCTCTATTATTATTCAGTGATAATTATTAAATTTTAAAGAAGAAATTTGATTTTTTATGATAATTTTTCATAAAAATTGAAAAATCCTGGATTGAGAAATTATATGAAAAATCTCGAATTTTAATTAGAAAAATACAACTTTTAAAGGTATTTAGAAAAATAGCACTTTGTATTAACTGTCAGAACACTCAAAGTAACTAAATTGGTTACCCCAAGTAACTTAATTGGTTACCTCAAGTACCACTGAAAATCCTAATTTTGAGAAAAAAATGGTATTTTTCTAAATATTTATTAAGAAAATTATTTTTGTAAAAAAATTTTGAAAAGTAATATTTTCTATTCAACCCAGGATTTTTCAAAAAATTTAACCCATTAGGGATTTTTGAATTTTTGGTACTTTGGCCTTGGAATTTTGTAAGAAGCCCATTTTTAAATGAAAAATTTGAATTTAAGTTGTAAAGTTCATTAAAAAAATTGAAAAATACTGTATTTTCAAATTTTTTGAAAAATTCCAAAATTATTTTTAAAAAACCATTTTTAAAAATATGTTAAAAAAATACTTTTTACTAATTGATGAGGTACTTAAGATAATTAGTCAAGTTACTTAAAGTAATGGACTAGTTACATCAAGTAACTCTTGGTTACCCCCAGTAACTTTATTAATTACTCTAGTACTTTTTAAAAATACCATTTTTTAAAAAATGATACTTTTCCATGTATTTTTAAAAGGTGATTATTTTTAAATAAATCCTAAATATTTCAAAAGTTTCAAGCTAAGCATTTTTTAATTTTTTATATTATAAGAAGCCCAATTTTAAATGATATAACTGCCCATACTTTATTTATTAAGCTTTTGGTCTTTTTCATTTTAATTTTGAGTACTTTGCGAGTTCTTCTAATCTTTATTTATGCTTTTAGGTTATTTAATATGAAAACTCATAGAAATTGGGCTGGCCAATTCACGTCAGCGAGTCGGTTTTGTGTCGTATAGATTTCTAAAATATACATAAAATTTTTTAACCCGAACCTGACCTGTTACCTGTTACAAAAAAAAGATACTCAACACTAACCTAACCCTCCTACAAATGGATTGATCTAAACCCGACCCACTTACCTATTTAGATAAACAACACTTAACTCACAACTCGTTTTTTACTGGCCTACCGCCACCAACACGTTTATCACCCATATATTTTATTATTATTTTTCTTTTTTTTTAGAGACTATTTTAGAATATTTTAAAAGAAATAAATTATGCGTGAAAAATATTTATAAAATTGAAGTATTCACTATCTATTTATAATACACAGCAGAAGTACTACTATTTTATCTTTATTTTTTATTAGTTTTTAAATAAAGAATACTTTTGTTATTCAATTATTTTTATATTTATTGACGAGTCAAACAGATCAATTTCGTGTCAGGCGGGTTGACCAACACCCAACATGTTTCTTTATTTAAGTCAAGCAGGTCGACTCAATTTAAACCGGCACCTTCTTCGTCAGCCCTAAACCCACAAAAAATTGTGTCATGTTCATGTTGGGTTGTCGGGTCGTAACCTGAATTGCCACCGGTAGAACGCCACAACAATTTTATAAATTAAATTATGAACTCATTTTTCTAAAGCAAAACCCATAATGTTTGAAATTCTAGGTCTTGATACTCCTAATTGCAATGGAAGCCTTCTGATTATAATTAGTATTTCAGATCTATACTCATTTTTTCCACTAATTTGTCATATGGTTTTCTTTTATATTCCTAATATATAAAATGTCCTATAATAATTATAAACATTTTACAAATAAATAAATCTTTAACTGAGTAATATATATGTATTATGTAAAAAAAAAAAGAACAATCAACAATTTTTACATAACCAAGCTAAAAATCAAACACTAATTTAGTCCTAAAGTATAACCTAACTCTGGAAATCAAAATATAATTATTATGATTATTAAAAAAAATCTTTTTATGAATCATTAATATAATGTGAAAAGAAGTCCAAAAAAAAAAAATCAATCTTGTTTAGGTGTTTAAAGTTGATCGAAGAGTAATGACAACTAGTGTTAATCAATAACCAGTAAAAAATGGTGGTTTAGGAAGTAGGCGGCAATAGTCAATGTGCAACTATTAAAAAACCCAAAATTCTATTCCTTTCCAACAAGCTTCTTAAGTTTTTTATTTTTTTTTCGAAAAAAAAAAGAGAGAGAGATTCTAGACGAAACTATGTGAAGTACAAGTTATGCCCTTTGATTTCACACCATGTAAGGCTTCTATTTCAAATAAGTGCGACCAAAATAATATTCACATCAGTGGGTTTTGCTCCAAAAAAATGAGTTCAAGGTTAAATTTATAAATTGCTGTAGACTTCAAGGAGTTTTGTATTAAATTGCCGTTTTAAAAAAATATCTATTTTTTATTTATATTTCAAAATACCCAATTTTATACTTCTTTGGAGTACATGTAATTTATACAAAAAATGTTTATCATGGTTGTAATTGAATTGCATATAATCATAAGGTTTTTATCTCTTTGATAAGCTTGACCGAGTGCATGAAGGATAAACTGATCAAGTTTTCAAACTACATGTTACTAAAATATTCTACTACATCTAATTCAATTTCTAAATCATTCACCTTTAAATCCAAAGGGGTAGTTTCTGAAAGTCACTTTAGCTCTCAATTTTTGAGTCATGATAATAGTATACTTTTATATTTAAATAGCTAGTAGTCAGTGCTTGCACAAGTCTATACCAAATTTACAGCACGCAACTAATTGGAACATGTCATGTATGTTATAGACGTAGTTGGAAGAAAATTCTTCTCACATAAATTTATGCCATAATTTGACAAATAATTAATGTTGGTTCAAAAATATTATTAGCTTTCAAGTTTCGTGTATATAAGAGGTAGATCATGGCTAAGGAGTAAGATCAATTTAGTGAGGCCACATGAAAAAGTCAAACAAATGAAGTCATTAATGGTTTAATCGATTTCAGTGGTAGCACAATGATACTGATCAAATTTTTGGAAAGTCTAATATGAGGAAGAATCTTATATGTTGGCTTGGCTTCTATTTGATTTATGCACATCGTATAGCTTGAGAACTTCATACAACAATTTCTATTAATCAACTAAAAAAATAAAAAATAAAAGACAGTTAAATGCTGGAAATAATATATTTACTATAAGCACCAGGAAGAAGCAAAAGACAATTAAACTTGATCAAAGTCTAATCTTCTAAATAAAAAAGCTCAAGTATAGGCTTCAAATTGAGTTATACAATCTAGATAGCTTAAAACTCTTTTTGTGATATAGTTTTACCTAATAAAAAAATAAAGCTACAAGACACCACTTGATGTTTCAAACAAATAAATTATAAGGTTGTTGCAATTAAAAATTATATATTTATGCTATTAGTGAATCTTACATGTTATATGATAGGAGAATTTATTCACTTATTAGGTTCTATTCTAGCTTGATGTTTGGTTTATTCTTGAGATTTTTTGTTAGTTTATGTTGTTTTATTTTGTAATTTTAGGTTATGTTGGAAATTTAGAGACTTGGAGCTACCAGAGTATAAGAAGAAAAGAACTGAGCAATATAATGTGGAGAGTTATTCAAGGATGTGTAAAAGAACTTATTTGAGGATTTGTGACAGAACCTCTGGTGCCTAGGCACCTCGTTGAAGTGCCACGATACTAAAAGGAGAAGAAAAAGAGCAGAGTGTCAGAAGCTAGAGTGCCGCAGTGCTATATCAAGAGCGTTGTAGCACTCTGACTAATATTATAGTGCATATTTCGAAGTAACGCTGTATGTAGCTCGCAGTACTACAGCTTACTTAGCTGAAGATTCTTCAAAATAGTGCTGCATGTCGAGGCTCTGCTCTGCGGACAACTCATCATTTTCTTAATGGTTTCTTTCCCATTTTGGATGCAGCCACCAAAGTACATAAAATGGGGGCATTTTCTAGATTCTAGGAGACTTTTTGGTGGCTTAAAAGTGCAGACTTAAGAGAGAGAAAAGGAGGGAAGAAGAAGAAGCAACTTGTGGTGAATTTCATCAAATCAATAGAGTTTTTCCTTTCTTTCTTCTATGATGTCAATGATTTTTAGTTTGTTTTTGCTTTCTTCAATCATGAACTAAGAATTTTATCTAGGGAATTGATGTAACCCTACTTGATACTATGTCTTTTATTTCAATATAATTTTTATGAGGTTTTTCCATTGTTTATTTATGTTATCTGATTCTTATTACTTCACAATTAATTAGCCGTTAATTAGTTATTTTGAAATTTGGTACTTAAGAGAGAAAATTCTAAATTAGATCTTATGATAACACAACCTAGGATTTGTAGAGTTTGAGAGAACCTATAGATTCTTTGAAGCTTTTTCACAAAGAATATGAACTTAATAAATTCCTATGTTCTTAATTTTGGATAAAGATACTAAAATTGGAATTTAGGAATAGTCTCTACTTGGCACTTGAGAGAGGAAGTAGAAGCAACTTTAGGTTCTTAGCCTATAAACTAGGAAAATTGATTAGATTTAAGTTGATAATTAAAATACATAGTTGAAAGCTAGGTGAAATCAAGCATCTAGATTAGTTTGACATTATTATCTCTTATAGCTTTACAATTGGTGTTGGTTTTATTTGCTTTAGAATTATTTGGTCTTTGTTTATTTACTTTTTATAGTTTAATCTATCTGTCTAAATAAAGTTAGGGTAAGTTAATTTACAGACTCAGTAGGAATCTAATTACAATCCTCATGTATACAACAACACTTATTTCCATTATATTACTTGTTGCAATAATATCATATACTTGCAATTGTAAATTGTGCATACGTTCGTTATTAAACAATCAAATTAATTACCTTCCTATCTCTATCTAGCAAAGTCTAGGAGAATTCTAATAATTACCTAATATAGTAACAAGTAAGGGTCGATCCCACGAGGAATTGGCCTAACTAATTTATTACTAATTCTAAGGAAAAAAGGATTGATAAATAAAACTGAAAACTACTAAAAACAATAAAATAAATAAATTGGTTAGGAATCATTCACTACTACTAAATATTCATGCTAATTAATCTCATAATTCTATATTCAATTATTCACTAAAGCTATCAATCATAGACATTCTTTTCTTGACTTCTGGGACTCTGAATGTACATTTCAACGGATTCATCCTGAGATCAAATTTTCTGCACATTTCAAATATGCTTCTCAATCGATCTAAGTGTGATTCTTTTCTCTTGGACTTTATCACCAAATCATCGATATACTCTTCGACATAATCATGGATCATATCGTGAAAGATTATTGTCATAGCTCATTGATAAGTGGCTCTAGCATTTTTCAAACTAAATTGCATTATAGTGTAGTAGATATTTCCAAATGGGGTTCTAATAGTAGTTTTCTCTATGTCTTTTGGATCCATCTTAATCTGGTTGTAGCTACTAAATCCATCCACGAATGAGAACATTTTGTGGTTGACGGTTGCATCAACAATTATGTCTAGATTTGATAGTAGAAAATCGTCTTTTAGGCATGCTTTTTTAAAATCTCTAAAATATACATAGATTCTGATTTGCCCATTCTGCTTTCTCATAATACTATGTTTGCCAACCATGTTGGATGTATGTATGGTTTTATGTATTCAGCATCTAGCAACTTTTTTATCTCCTTCTATTTACAGCTAAATGTGATTGCTAAAATTTCTTGCAGTTTGCTTGACTGGCTTGCAGGTGGGGTTTACAGTAAGCTTGTGAGTAATTAACTTACTACTTAGTCTCGGCATGTCTTTGTTGGTCCATGCTAAAATATCACGATATTCTTTTAGCAATTCCAAGAGAGCTGCTTCAAATTCTGGTTCTACCTTGGCAGAAATGAATGTTCATCTTTCTTCTCCGTCTTCTGCCAAATTTATTTTTTTGAGAATTCTTGGGTTCATCTTGTAGTTTTTCTGAGGCGAGCGGAATATCTTCTACTTATTCTGAATTTTGTACAAGACAAATTCTTTCTGGGCTCGTGAGGTCATTACAGCCTTTCCATATCTTCATAATTAGTAAGCGACTCTTCCACCAGGTAGAATAACATGCTGAATAGAGAGTTTTTCCAAGTCTACTTAATCGATTTCCATGGCTGTGTTGTTGTAGGACGAGTATTTTACATCAGAATTGGTATACAATGGCACTCCTTGAGGTTTTATTTCATTCGGCCCATCAAAGACATCGTCAAAGAATGTAGCCTCTATCCAAAAAACTTCTTGCAGGGCAAATAGAGCTTTTGTTGCAAGCACCAAAATTTCTCTTTTGCCTCTTATCGCCTTCAAACACTAATGTTAGGTAGATGGCACTACCTAATTATAGTGAATCCAAGGTCTTCCGAGTAGCAGATGATAGGATACATATATATCGATTATAAAGAATTTGGTTGGTGCTCAGATTGGTCAAACTTGCAAATCCATATTAACATGTCCTTTTGTAGTACGAGAACTTAATGCAAAAGTAACTAGTGGCATGGATTGCATGATTACCTGCCAAGTCATGAGATTGACTGACGAACCATTATCTACCAAGGCTCATTTGAATGGTCTGCCAATGACTTTAGCTTCCATGTATAGTAGCTTGTTATGGCCAAAATTCACAACTTAGGCATCTTTCTTCGAGAAAGTGATGGTGTCTTCATCGTTTCTGACAATTCGTCCAATGGTATGATTGACAAAGCTGCTGGAAATTCTGAAAAAATGATTTTAGTGAAAATAATTTCTGCAGTTTTATAAACAAATCAAGAATGCAACAGAATTGATATTTTAAAATTTTTCTTGAAACTTTACAAAGCATAAACATAGGATCGTTAATCTAACATGAATCAATTCATGAATCTTGGTTTAGATAAAACCTAGAAACACTTCATAACCATTGAGCCTTCCTATCTATATTCTGGAAGCTGTTGAATGATTCGGTGTATGGGCACCTTCTTAATTCCCAACAAGAGATGAGCCGATGATCCGGAAGACGTTCTTCCTTCTCCTTGATTGTACATATATGGTGATGGGTATCTCTTCGTCAGCGACCATGAACGAACACAAGATTTCTCCTGTGGTGGCTCGGTTCTCTCTCACTCTCTCTTTTTCTCTCTGTCACATGAAAAGTACAGTTACTATGCTTGTAGTAAGCGTGTAACTTCCTTACAGAGACTTAGGAAAACTTTTCTCTTAAGTATGAGAAAGGTGTAAACCCTAGTGGGCTTATTAGGCTTAACAGACCATTCAATTAGTAATTGGGCTATATGCGAGCTAGAGAGTGGACTTTATGGATCTAAATAGTCTACGTTCCAATAGGCCAACTATCTATAATCATAATTAACTCTTAATTATGATTAGGCCATATCTATTAATATTAGGGCACTCTACTATAGGCCCAATATTGCACTCTTAGATTAAATGTAATATATTTTCTGTGAAGCTAATTAACACTTTAATTAACTTGATCCATTTAGTATATACTATACCTATAGATATACCCCAGATGCAATGTCGTACTAGTGAGGTAAAATTACCATATTACCCCTCTAGTATATATTTACATTTGAGTTGCTATTTTTCATCTAATGGATAATAATTGACTATGGTGTTTTTAACTGCCTATACAAACACAGTCAAATTCACAAAGTCAATACCGGGAACCTGGTTTTTATTATCTAAGTCTTGAAAAAATTCAAAGTGACATTATATGCATAGTATCCAAATCATGAAGGGCGTTCTCGTCAATTCATAAATCTTATCTTCCAAGATACCGGAGTTCGAATCATATAATCGGAACTAGTTTTTTACTAAGTCAAAAAGATAAAATTCACGGAAGCAAGTCCGACAATCACTAGGATTAAGGTAATCTTGCAATAATGCTAGAATAGTGAAAGATAGAATATTGATTTACGGCACTTAACCTCAAATTCTATTTTCACTTGGTCTAGTTCAATACACTTATAACTTTCTTATAGGGCACTAGTGTTTCTATCCGAAGTCAGATACTTCGATGATTGGAGACTTCATCAATCCCGTTGAAATAGACAATACTATATTCTATTGCAAAATAAAGTATTTCATCTTTATTTGCAGAATGTGAACTCTTTATTTAGACATAATGAAATAAAGAATTTAGTCTCCCACGTGTGAACACTTCACACAAACAATTCTTTATTACTCATTATTAGTCATGAAAACTTTTAGACGTTTGCAATACAAAAAAATATAAACAACACATGTATATAATTGGGACATAATATGGAATTTATTGACAATAAAGATAACACTTAAATCCAATAAATATTGTTTAAAATGTCAAAAAAAAGAAACTGCTTTCTAGGGCATATTTCCAATAATCTCCCACTTGCCCTTTAAAGCAAATGTAATATCTTACGTAGTCTCATTCCTTCTAGATGATTCTCAAATATTTTGATTGCCAAAGATTTGGTAAAAAGATCAGCAAGATTTTCTGCAAAGGCTATCTTACTCATTATAACGTCTCCCTACAATGGTTAACACATAACAAAAGGTTGATCTTCTTGAGTATAGTTTTAGATCGAGTATCCGAATTAATATTTCTAACAAAAGTCAGATATTTCTCCAGAATAGACAAGTATACAATTCTTAATTCTCCGAAGAAACTTAAGGATACGCTTGACTTTAATTCTATGTTCAAGTTCTGGATTGGATTAGTAACAACTTGCAATCCTAACAACATAATAAATATTATGCTATAGTACTAACCAAATTCTTGTTGATGATTGTCATCCTATATCATTCCTAATGATTAATATATCATCAATATATATATAAATCAGAAAAATTACTTTACTATCCTGAATCTTTTATAGATGCAAGATTTGTCTATATATCAATCAAATTGATAAAATCTAGACAATTGCTTAAATCTATAAATTAGATCTATAAAGTTTCAAGAATTTTGCTTTCTTAGCCTTTTTCACTGAATCCCTTAGGTTGTACTTTTTCGATACAGTCGTCAAGATTACTATTCAGAAAAGCTATCTTGTTGTTTATTTGCTATATCACATAATCAAGATATATAACAATGAAAAAAGAGTATATCAATAGACTAGATCATAACAACAGAATAGACAATCTTTCTGTATATAATCCTTGCTGAAAATTTCGAAAACATATTTCCCAAAAATGATTTTTCCGAAAATAATTTCCAGAGTTTTGTAAATAGATCAAGAACACAGCGGAATTGGTATTTTAAATTTTTTTTTGAAACTTTACAAAACAAAAACATAGGATCGTTGATCTAACATAAATCAATTCATAGATCTTGGTTTAGATAAAACCTGGAAGCGCTTCACAATCATTGAGCCTTCCCATCTATTCTTTGGAGCCCGTTGAATGATCGGATATGTGGACACCTTCTTGATTCCCAACGAGAGATGAGCGGACGATTTGAAAGAAGCTCTTCCTTCTCCTTGATTGCATATATACGGCCATGGGTATCTCTCTCTCGGCGGCCATGAACGAGCTCGGGATTTCTCCTGCGGTGGCTCGGTTCTCTCACACTCTCTCTTTTCCTTGTGTCTCATGTTTTCTACAGTCACTATGACTGAGAGTAGCGTGTGGAACTGTACAGAGGCTTAGGAGAAATTTTCTCTTAAGTATTAGAGTGATGTAAACTCTAATGGGCTTATTGGGTGCAACTGACCATTCAATTAGTATTGGGCTATGTGTGAGCTAGACAGGGGACCTTATGGATCCAAATAGTCTAAGCTCCAGTGGGCTAACTACCCACAGTCATAATTATGACTGGGCCTTGTCCGTTAATATTGAAGCACTCTAATGGGCTTATTGGGTGCAACTGACCATTCAATTAGTATTGGACTATGTGTGAGCTAGACAGGGGACCTTATGGATCCAAATAGTCTAAGCTCCAGTGGGCTAACTACCCACAGTCTTAATTATGACTGGGCCTTGTCCGTTAATATTGAAGCACTCCACTATAGGCCCAATATTGCATTCTTAGACTAAAATGTCATATATTTTCTATGAAGCTAATTAACATTTTAATTAACTTGATCCATTTAGCATATACTATACCTGCAAATATACTCCCAATGCAACGCCGTACTAGTGAGGTGAAATTATCGTATTATCCCTCTAGTACATATTTGCCTTTGAGTTCCTATTTTTTTTAATGGATAATAATAAAACTATGGTGTTTGTAACTGCCCGTACAAACATAGTCAAATTCACAAAGTGAATACCTGGTGCTTGGTTTTTTATTATCCAAATCCTTGAAAAAACTCAAAGTGACATTATATGCATGGTGTCCAAATCATAAGGGGCGTTCTCGTCAATTCACAAATCTTATCTTTCAAGATACCGGAGTTCAAATTATATAATCGGAACTAATCCTTTAGTAAGTCAAAAAGATAAAACTCATGAAAGTAAGTCAGACAATCACTAGGATTAAGGTAATCTTCTAATAGTGCTAGATTAGTAAAAGATAGAATATTGAGTTACCACACTTAACCTCAAATTCTATTTTTACTTGGTCCAGTTCAATGCACTTATAACTTTCTTATAACACACTAGTGTTTCTATCCAAAGTCAGACACTTCGATGATTGGAGACTTCATCAATCCCGTTATAGATAACACTATATTCTATGGAAAAATAAAGTATTCCATCTTTATTTACAGAATGTGAACTTTTAATTTAGACATAATGAAATAAAAAATTTAGTCTCTCACGTGTGAATACTTCACACAAACAATACTTTATTATTCATTATTAGTCATGGAAACTTTTAGATATTTGCATAATAGAAAAACATAAACATCATATGTATATAATTGGGACATAATACAGAATTCATTGACAGCAAATAGATAACACTTAAATCCAATAAACATTATTTAAAATGCCAAACAAAGAAACTGCTTTCTAGGGCATATTCCCAACAATCTCCCACTTACCCTTTAAAGCAGATGTGATATATCACGCAGTCCCATTCCTTCTAGGTGATCCTCAAATACTTTGATTGCTAAAGATTTGGTAAATAGATTAGCAAGGTTCTTCTGCTAAGGCTATCTTACTCACTCTAATGACTCCCTATTAGGGTTAACACACAACAAAAGGTTGATCCTCTGGGCTAGATTTTCAGATCGAGCATCCGAATTAATATATCTTATATAAGTCAGATCTTCTCTAGAATAGACAGGCATATGGTTCTTATTTCTCTGAAGATATTTAAGGATACACTTGACTATAACTCTATGTTCAAGTTCTGGATTGGATTAGTAACAACTTACTATTCCAACAATATAATAAATATCATGCTATTTTACGAATCAAATTCTTGATGATTGTCATCCTATATCATTCCCAATGATTAGTATATCATCAATATATATGAACCGGAAAAATCACTTTGTTGCTCTGAATTTATTATAGATACAAGATTCGTCAATGTATCGATAAAATCGATAAATTCTAGACAATTGCTAAAATCTATAAATTAGATCTCTAAAGTTTCAAAAAACTTTGCTTTCTTAGCCTTTTTCAATCAATCGCTCTGGTTGTACCTTTCAGATACAATCGTCAAAATTGCTATCCAGGAAAGCTATCTTGACGTCCATCTATTATATCTCAAAATCAAGAGATATAATCCTTTTGATCATAACAACAGAATAGACTTGATCATAACAACAAAATAAACATTCTTTCTGTATATAATCCTTTTGCAACTAACTTGCCTTGAAAGTCTTTACTTTCCCGTCAATTTCTCATTTTCTCTTATAGACTAATTTACACCTAAAAGGTTTTACCCCTCCAAATAGATCTATAAGATCCTAGATTTTGTTAGAGTACATAGACTCTAATGTGGATTCTATCGCCTTTTACTAGAGATCTATACCAACATCATCTATTATCATTTTGTAGATAAAGTAATCATATTCTAGGTTATAGGACTCTCCTATTTCCAAATATCTAACAGATCATCTCACAATCTTTCCACTACAATGAGACTTCGATATATATTGATTTTCTAGTGATTTATCCTTCCTAAGTATTTATTCTATTCTATCTTTCATAGATATGCTGATTACATCATCAGTAATTTCCTTAAAAAATAACTTACTTTGGGGTTAAATACCTCGTATAGTTTTTGCCCAAGTAAGAGATATTTGTTCTAACAAATACTTTCTTACTTCAGTTCTATAGAAGTAACACCCTTCTATTTCTTTTAGGTTTCCTATAAATAGATACAACTCAGATTGTTATTCCAACTTAGTCATTTTCCCTTTCAACACGTATGCTGGAAAGCCACAAATATAGATATAACATAAACTACTTTTATATCCTTGCCATATTTCAAAATGGTGTCTTAGGTATTGACTTAGATGGAGCTCTATCAGTAGGCATATCACCGTCTCCAAGACGTATCCCAAAAGATTTTATAATAATGAACAATTGAACAACTTAATCATAGCCAAAAGTTTTCATTGTCTATGAGATATTCCTTAGAATTCTCTATAGAGGTATTCAACACTTCGATTCAATCGATGAGTCTTTATACTTTTCCTAATTGCTTTTTGGTTTCCGCTTTCAATTCTTTGAACTTTTCGAAAGAATTCAAACAGCAGTAATATTAGGAAAACATAATAAAATTTTAAATAATTATTCATAATGATATATTCAAAACCTTATTGGACTTGATTGCTCAAGAATCCGTAGACAACAATATGTACTATTTTTAAACATTCTTGTACTCTTAGGTCTTTTCTAACAAAGGACCTTTTAGTCATTTTACCTTCTAGATAAGATTCGCAGATTGGTGAATGTATGGCTTCTAACAAGTTTAGATGCCTATCTTTAACCAATCTTTGGATCATATTTTGGTTAATATAACCAAAGTACAACTATGTTTTATTCTTAGTACTTACCCACTTTCTTATGAATAGGTTTATCATGTTCAATCTCATCATTATTAGTATCATACAATGAGAATAATTTAGGTTAGTAAAAATGCCATTTAGTGCAATTAAGAATATTATTCTTTCACATGAAACTTTATCATTGAGACAAACAGAATAATATCGTTTCATCAAATATGAAAAAAAAATCAAATTTCTCTTAAATGCTTGACAATTTTTAATGTCCTAATTTATAAATTCATCAAATATGAATTTAAGTATTTCTCATTTTATGTACCGACACTATAGCATTGTAGTCCTTACTCTTAGTGAACTTGCCTTCACTAAACCCTTTGATTTCTATAAAACCCTTTGCAACAGACATACAAACATGTTTAATGATTCTTGAATCCTATCCAAGATTTATTAAGTCATCCACTAAAATAAGTTAATAAACAATAAATTGTTATTACCTTCCAATCAAATATTGTATAGGTATCCCTAACAATTTTCTTTCAATATCCTTTAGGCAATATAAGAAACATTTTTTTTTTAGCTAAGGATTAGAAAATTCACCTTTAGCTACTTTAGCTTAGTGAAGATGTTCTTTAGATTTGAGATTTAGTATAATATTATAGTAGTTTGAATTCCTTGAATTTTATGCAGTAACATATTGGACATCATATGTCAACATATATCAATGAATTATCTAGGAATTCACTTACTACATATATGCTTTATTTTTCTTCACTAGTCTCACTAGTGAATATAGACGAATATATAAGAGTAAAAACTCAATAGCATTTCAGTCATAAGCACTAACTCTAGGTTACATTAATCTAGACAACATAGTTTAACCATACAAGTTATGTGTGTGTGAGTACAGTGGGTAAAGGAATTAAGGATATATCCACTTAAACGAAATTAAATAATTCCATATAATAGCAAACATCATGCAATAAATATTTTGAATAATTAACATAATGTAAAATAAAATCTACAATATGTAAGTGAAGTATCTCTAGGACTATCACTAATATTCATGGTATTCAACTTTCCATCAATTACAAGCCTCCTACGGGAAGTCATGCAATTAACAAGTCAAACTGGAACAATTTCATTTAGAAAATAAGACAAATATCTCATATCCCATATTTCTAATAACTATTTAATTTAGTCCTCTACTCTACTAACAAGAACTCCTATGGGAGGATATTAGTATTTCGAGTTGAGTATGTAACTATTTTTTCAGTAATTAAGTTTTCTATATAAGACCGTCTCTTACGGGTGATCGGCCTCATACAGTCCACCTAATACCTTATCCTAATAAATTCATTTCCAGTACTACCCCGATGAAGACCCTCCTACAGGAGCTCAACAAGATTCTGAGGCAATGCACATCCTAGTACATAATAAACCAACAACGGAGATCGTAGGTATCTCATACCTTCTCTCACTCAATATTTTATAATTAGGAATTTAATGATTTTACCCAATTATCTAACTTACTTTGTAACCTAAAATTAATTATGTAAGCATGTTCATATTTTGCATGTGAGTAGCTCTACTATACCATATGACATGTTACTAAGGTCATGTAATTAAATACTCTATATAGAATATGCATGCAACATTATTCATATAATAATCAAGTATTGACAGAATTTAATAAAACAGAAAAGTTAATGATTATCAATCATTCTAGCGTTTATTATTATTTAATAAACAAACAATCTTTTCACGAAAAATTTTATTAAATAATAACTGTGAGAGATAATATTCAAGTTTAAATAATTAATATTTTTATAAAATCTAATTTATTTAATTAAAAAATTTAATCCAAATTAAATCTCCTTGAATATTTTAAAATTCGAATTTAACTTTTGAATTTAAATTTTGAATTATAAATTTAATTATCTCATAATTAAAATATTTCCCACTAATTGAATTTTTAAATTTAAAATTATCTCATAATTTTAAAATCATTATTTTAATCTCATTAAAATAAAATATAAACTTTATATTTAAATTTAAATTGAATAATATAGATATTTACTAATTAAAATCTTTATAAGATTTAAATTAGATATGTAAATGATTTAATCAAATTAAATCTCTACAAATATCTATTGAGTTGAATTTAACTTTTAAATTTCAAATTTCAAATTAATTATCACATAATTAATATTGATTATCTAAAAGATTTAATCACATTAATCTGTTATATTATTTCCAGATTTAGATTCAACATTTGAATTTCAAATCTTTAAATTAATTACTAGATAACTAATATAGATAATCCTTTGAAAATTTAATCTTATTAAGTTTTCTAGATTATCTCTTGATTTAAATTCAACATTTGAATTTCAAATCATATATTAATTATCAAATAATTAACATAGTAATATTATCCGATCACATAAATTTAAATTTAGATTTATCTCATAATATCTAATCATCATTTTAATCACATTAAAATAAATAGATTGTTTCAAATCTTGCCAAATCTGAAATTATCTCATAATTTCTAATTATCCATTTAAATCACATTAAAGTAAACTACTAACTTTAAATTCAAATTCAAATGGATTTGGGTAGATAAGATATTCTATCTAATTTTAATTTGAAATCTTCATAAGTTTCAAATTCAAATAGTAGAAGATTTAACTATTTAAATCTCTTAGAATATCTCTAAACTTGAATTCAAATTAAATTCAAATTCAAATTAACAACTAATTATCACATAAATAGTTTAGGAAATATCTAACCAAAATTTGAATTTGAAAATTTTAAATATTATCACATAAAATCTAATTCGTAATCTCCTATTTATTTAAATTAAAAATCTCATATTTAATTTAAATAATCATTATCTGATAATGATAATTGACAGGATTTGATTTCCTTAAATTGTGGGATCTTGTCCGTATTTAAATTTGAAATCAAATTTATTTAAATATGTGATCCTGATCACATTTAAATAGTCGTTTAAATTTCCTTAAATCAAGTGATCGTATCCTTGATTTGAATTTATTTAAATTGAGGATCTTATCCTTAATTTAAATTTATTTAAATCGAAGATCTTATCCTTAATTTAAATCCTTCTATAAACTAAAGATCTTATCCTTAATTTAAATTCAAATATTTAAATTTAAAAATTAGAGAGTGTAGGATTTTCTGATAGAATCTTATCCTATCAGATTAGTTACCAAAATTTAAATTTCAAAAATTAGATAAGGTAACTAATTCAAATTTCTTAAATTATCTCTAATTCAAAATTCAAATAAAGAAATTCAAAATAGGAAATTATTTAAAATGGATAATCTGACATCAACGGCATCGGGATGCCGATCAGAACGCTGGGACGAGAGGGGACGGGATCCGCCGAGAAGACGATGACCTCAGGGCATCATATGGCCACACATGGGACAAATCCCATTTATCCACGTGCTCATGAAGTGCCCATGAGGCCACCATGCAAGACGGCACATGCATGGCTATACATGGGGAGAAATCCTGTGCGTCCACGTACTTGTGAATCACTCATGCGGCCATCATACAAGACGGCACCTGTATGCCCATGCATGGGACAAATCCCATGCGTCCACATGCTTGTGAAGTGCCCATGCGGCCAACATAAAAGACGGCACGTGCATGGCCATGCATGGAGACAAATCCCGTGCATCCACGTACTTGCGAATCATTCATGCGGCCATCATACAAGACGGCACCCGCATGGCCATGCATGGGACAAATCCCACACGTCCACGTGCTCGTGAAGCACCCATGCGGCCACCATGCAAAATAGCACCCACGCAACTCACCGAAACAGGACAAAAACCTATGCGGCCACGGGAGAAGGGCAGCACCTGCGCGGCCACAGGAGCGAGGCAGCACCTGCGCGGCCGACGCACAGGGTGCCACCCGTACTACCAGCGTGCGGGGTTGCTCCCACATGGCCAATACGCGGGTTGGCACCCCCGTGGCCAGCCAGCGGGTCTCCCCGCACGGCATACTCGCGTGGCATGCACGACTCTTAGTGTACACCACCTCGTACCGTTTCCGAGTCCGAAAAAATACATAACTTAATTGTTAACAGTTTTTCTCAAAATCTACAACACAATTAAATATCAAACGACTTTCTATGTATAGTTTTGTTAAGAATGTAAAACGTAAACACATAAAAAATCAAGAACATGCTAGAATCATAATCAAAAACGAAAAACACATGATCATAAACTCATAGTAATATTTAATTGATTATCATTTAAACTCATTAAATCAATCAATCATCATACATAATAGAGCATACTCATAAACATCAACAAGACCAAACATAACAACAGAGATCACCATGGACATCAAAGATCGTCAAACGAAAGAGAATTAACATGAACAAGATATTCTAGATCATCGAAAATCTTTGCTCTGGTACCAATTGCTGGAAATTTCGAAAACATATTTCTGAAAAATGATTTTACCGAAAATAGTTTCTGCAATTTTGTAAATAGATCAAGAATGCAGCGGAATTCGTATTTCAAAATTTTTCTTGAAAATTTACAAAATAAAAACGTAGGATCATTAATCTAACATAAATCAATTCATGGATCTTAGTTTAGATAAAACCTGGAAGCACTTCACAATCATTGAGCCTTCCCGTCTATTCTCTGGAGCCTGTTGAATGATTCGGTGTATAGGCACCATCTTGATTCCCAAAGAGAGATAAGCAGACGATCCGAAAGATGCTCTTCCTTCTCCTTGACTGTACGTCTAGGGCCATGGGTATCTCTCCCTCGGAGGCCATGAACAAGCTTGGGATTTCTCCTGTAGTGGCTCGGTTTTCTCATACTCTCTCTTTTCTCTGTGTCTCATGTGTTCTACAGTCACTATGATTGAGAGTGGCGTGTGGAACTGTACAGAGACTTAGGAGAACTTTTCTCTTAAGCATTAGAGTGATGTAAACCCTAATGGGCTTATTGGGCTCAACTGACCATTCAATTAGTATTGGGCTATGTGTGAGCTAGACAGGGGACCTTATGGATCTAAATGGTCTAAGCTCCAATGGGCAAATTACCCACAGACATAATTAACTCTTAATTATGACTGGGCCTTATCCATTAATATTGGGGTACTCCACTATAGGCCCAATATTGCACTCTTAGACTAAA
>JXTC01000338.1:201159-262186 GCA_002914845.1 Trema orientale
AAAGTATTCCATCTTTATTTGCAGAATGTGAACTTTTAATTTAGACATAATGAAATAAAGAATTTAGTCTCCCACATGTGAACACTTCACATGAACAATTCTTTATTACTTATTAATAGTTATGGAAACTTTTAGATATTTGCATATTAGAAAAATATAAACATTACATGTATATAATTGGGACATAATATGGAATTCATTGACAGCAAATATATAACACTTAAATCTAATAAATATTGTTTAAAATACCAAACAAAGAAACTGTTTTCTAGGGCATATTCCCAATAATCCTTTTGCAACTATCTTGTCTTAAAAGTCTTTACTTTCTCGTCTATCCCTCTTTTTCTCTTATAGAATAATTTACACCTAAAAAGTTTTACCCTTCCAGGTGGATCTATAAGATCCCAAATTTTGTTTAGAGTATATGGACTATAATAAACTATTGCCTTTTGCCAAAGATCTATATCAACATCATCCATTTCCTCTTTGTAGATAAAGCAATCAAATTCTAGGTTATAGGACTCTCCTATTCCCAAATATCTACTAGATTGTCTCACAATCCTTCCACTACAATGAGGATCTAATATAAGTTGATCTTCTAGTGATTTATCCTTTCTAAGTACTTATTCTATTCTATCTTTCATAGATAGGCTGATTATATCATCAGTTAGTTCTTTAAGAAATAACTTACTTTGGGGTTAAATACTTCATATAGTTATCTTCCAAGTAAATGACATTTGTTCTAACAAATACTTTCTTGCTTTAGTACGATAGAAGTTACACCCGTCTATTTCTTTTGGATTTCCTATAAACAGATACAATTCAGATTGTTATTCTAACTTAGTCATTTTTCCTTTCAGCATATATGCTGAACAGCCACAAATATAGATATAACACAAACTAGCTTTATGTCCTTTCCATATTTCAAAATGGTGCCTTAGGTATGGACTTAGATGGAACTCTGTAAATAGGCATATCACCGTCTCCGAGACGTATCCCAAAATATTTTGTAATAATGAACGATTGAACAACAACTTAATCATGGCTAAAAGGTATCATTGTCTATGAGATATTCCTAAGAATTCTCTATAGAGGTATTCAATACTTCGATCCAATCAATGAGTCTTTATACTTTCTCTAATTGCCTTTTGGCTTCCGCTTTCAATTCTTTGAACTTCTTAGAAGAATTTAATTAGCAGTAACATTAGATAAACATACCAAAATTTTGAATAATCATTCATAATTATATATTCAAAACCTCATTGGACTTGATTGCTCAAGGGTCCGCACACAACAATATGTACTATTTTTGAACATTCTTGCACTCTTAGGTCTTTTCTAATAAAGGACCTTTTAGTCATTTTACCTTCTAGATAGGATTCTCAGATTGGTGATAGTTTGGCTTCTAACAAGTTTAGATATCTATCCATAACCAATCTTTGGATCATATTTAGGTTAATATGATCGAAGTATAAATATATCTTATTCTTAGTATTTACTTACTTTCTTATGATTAGATTTATCATGTTTAATCTCATCATTATTAGTATCATATAAATGAGAATAGTTTAGGTCAATAAAAATGTCATTCAGTGCAATTAAGAATATTATTCTTTCACGTAGAAACTTTGTCATTAAGACAAATAGAATAATATCGTTTCATCAAATACGAAATAAAAATCAAATTTGTCTTAAATACTTGACAATTTTTAAGCCTTAATCATAAATCTATCAAACATGAGTTTAAATATTTCTTATTTTATGTACAAATACTATAGCCATTATAGTCCTTACTCTAAGTGAACTTGCCTTTACTAAACCCTCATGGTTTCCTAGAACCCTTTGCAACAGACATGCAAACATGGTTAATGATTCTTAAATACTATCCAAGATTCATTAAGTCATCCACTAAAATAAGTTAATAAACAATAGACTTTTATTACCTTCCAATCGAGTGTTGTATAGATATCCCTAACAATTTTCTTTCAATATCCTTTAGTGCTATATAGGAAATATTTTTCTTTTAGCTAGGGATTAGAAAATACACCCTTAGCTACTTTAGCTTGGTGAAGATATTCATTAGGTATCTTATTAAGATTTAGCATAATATTGTAGTGGTTTGAATTCCTTGAATTTCATATTATAACATATTGGACATCGTATATCAACGTGTATCAATAAATTATCTAGAAATTCTCCCACTTCATATATGCTTTATTTTTTTTCACTAGTCTCACCAGTGAATGTGGAAGAATATATAAGAGTAAGAACTTAATAATATATCAGCCGTAAGCACTAAATCTAGGTTACATTAATCCAGACAACATAGTTTAGCCATACAAGTTATTTGTATATGAGTACAATGGGTAAAGGAATTAAGGACATATCTACTTGAACAAAAATAAATAATCCATATAATAGCAAACATCATGCAACAAATATTTTTAACAATTAATATATTGTAAAATAAAATCTATAATATACAATTGAAGTATCCCTAGGACTATCACTAATATTCATGGTAATTCAACTTTTCATTAATTACAAGCCTCTTATGGGAAGTCATGTAATTAACAAGTCAAGCTGAAATAATTTTATTTAGAAAAAACGACAAATATCTCATATCCCATATTTCTAACTACCATTTAATTTAGTCCTCTACTCTACTAACAAGAACTCCTACGGGAGGATATCAGTATTTCGAGTTGAGTGTATAACCATTGTTTCAGTAATTAAGCTTTCTATATAAGACAGTCTCCTATGAGTGATCAGCCTCATATAGTCCACCTAATAACTTATCCTAAGAAATTTACTTCCAGTAATACCCGGACGAAAACTCTCTTATAGGAGCTCAGCAAGATTCTAAGGCGAGGCTCATCCTAGTACATAATGAACCAACAATAGAGACCGTAGGTATCTCATACCTTCTCCTACTCAATATTTTATAATTAGGGATTTAATGATTTTACCGAGTTATCTAACTTACTTAGTAACCTAAAATCAGTTATGTAAGCAAGTTCATATTTTGCATGTGAGTAGCTCTACTATCCTATATGACCTGTTACTAAGATCATGTAATTAAATACTCTATATAGAATATGCATACAACATTATTCATATAATAATTAAGTATTGGCAGAATTTAATAAAATAGAAAAGTTAATGATTATCAATCATTCTAGTACATATTATTATTTAATAATTGAACAATCTTTTCACAAAAGATATTATTAATAACTGTGAGAGATAATATTCAAGTTTAAATAATTAAGATTTTCATAAAATCTAATTTATTTAATTAAAAGATTTAATCTAAATTAAATCTCCTTGAATATTTCAAAATTCGAATTCAACTTTTAAATTTAAATTTTGAATTATAAATTTAATTCTCATAATTAAAATATCTCCCACTGATTGGATTTTCAAATTTGAAATTATCTCATAATTTTCAAATCATTATTTTAACCTCATTAAAATAAAATATAAACTTTCTATTTCAATTTAAATTGAATAATGTAGATATTTACTAATTAAAATCTTCATAAGATTTAAATTAGATATATAGATGATTTAAATAAATTAAATCTCTACAAATATCTATTGATTTGAATTTAACCTTTAAATTTAAAATCTCAAATTGATTTTCAGATAAATACTATTGATTCTCTAAAAATTTAATCACATTAAATGTGTTAGATTTTTTTTTAGATTTAAATTCAATATTTGAATTTCAAATATTTGAATTAATTATTGAATAACTGATATAGATAATCTTTTGAAAATTTGATCTTATTAAATCTTCTAGATTATCTCTAAATTTGAATTCAACAATTGAATTTCAAATCATAAATTAATTATTGATAATTAATATAGATAATCTTTTAAAAATTTAATCTTAAATCTTCTAGATTATCTGAAGATTTAAATTCAACATTTGAATTTCAAATCATAAATTAATTATCAAATAATTAACATAGTAATATTATCTAATCACATAAATTTAAATTTAGATTTATCTTATAATATCTAATCATCATTTTTAATCACATTAAAAATAAATAGAAAGTTCAAAATTTAGCCAAATATGAAATTATATCATAATTTTTAATTATCCATTTATATCTCATTAAAGTAAACTACTAACTTTAAATTCAAAATCAAATAGATTTGGATAGATAAGATATTCTTTCTAATTTTAATTTGAAACCTTCATAAGTTTCAAATTTAAATATTAGAAGATTTAACTATTTAAATTTAAATCTCCTAGAATATCTCAAAATTTGAATTCAAATTCAAATTCAAATTAACAACTAATTAACACATAAATAGTTTAATAAATATCTAACCAAATATTTGAATTTCAAAAATTTAAATATTATCACATAATATCTAATTAATAATCTCCTTTGTATTTAAATTAATTATCTCATATTTAATTTAAATAATCAATATCTGATAATGTTAACTGACAGGATTTGATTTCCTTAAATAGTGGGATCTTATTTATTTGTATTTAAATTTAAAATCTAATTTATTTAAATATGTGATCCTAATCATATTTAAATAGTAATTTAAATTTCTTTGAATCAAGTGATCTTATCCTTGATTTGAACGGGATAGAATGGGATCCGCCGGGAAGACGACGCCTCAAGGCACCACACGGCCACGCACGGGATAAATCCCATGCATCCACGTGCTCGCGAAGCGCCCGGGCAATCACCATGTAAGACAACACCCACGCGACTCACCGAGGTGTGGCGAAGCCCGCACGGCCATGGGAGTAGGACGACCCAGCGCGGCCATAAGAGCGGGACGAAGTGACCACAAGATTGGGAAGAAGGTTGGTAGCCACGGGAGCGTACAACACCTGCGCAGCCACGGGAGCAAGGCAATGCCCGTGCGGCCAGTGCACGGGGTGCCACCCGCATGGCCAGCTTGCGGGGCACACATGGGTGGCATGCACAACTCTTAGCATGCGCTTTCTCGTACCGTTTCCGAACCCGAAAAATCCATAACTTATTTGTTAAACAATTTTTCTCAAAAACTAAAACACAGTTAAAGATCAAACGACTTTCTACGTACAGTTTTATCAAGAACATAAAACACAAACATATAAAAAATCAAGAACATGATAGAGTCATAATCAAAAATGAAAAATATATTATCATAAACTCATAGTAACATTTAATTGATTATCATTTAAACTCATTAAATCAACCAATCATAATACATCATAGAGCATACTCATAAATATGAACAAGACCAAACATAATCACAGAGATCATCATGGAAATTAAAGATCATCAAACGAGAGAGAATTAATATAAAAAAGATATGCTAGATCATCGAAAAACTTTGCTCTGGTACCAATTGCTAGAAATTCTGAAAAATGATTCGAAAAATGATTTTACTGAACACGATTTCCGCAGTTTTGTAAATAAATTAAGAACACAGCGGAATTGGTATTTTAAAAATTTTCTTGAAACTTTATAAAACATAAATGTAGGATCGTTGATCTAACATAAATCAATTCATGGATCTTGGTTTGGATAAAATCTGGAAATGCTTCACAGCCATTGAACCTTCCCGTCTATTCTCTGGAATCCGTTGAATGATCCGGTGTGTGGTTACCTTCTTGATTCCCAACGAGAGATGAGCGAACGATCTGGAAGACGTTCTTCCTTCTCCTTGATTGCACGTCTATGGTCATATGTATCTCTCCCTCGGCGACCATGAAGGAACACGGGATTTCTCTCGCGGCGGCTCGGTTCTCTCTCACTCTTTCTTTTTCTCTCTGTCACATGAAAAGTACAGTTACTGTACTTGTAGTAGGTGTGTAACTTCCTTACAGAGACTTTGGAGAACTTTTCTCTTAAGTATTAGAGAGTTGTAAACTATAGTGGGCTTATTGGGCTCAACTAATCATTCAATTAGTAATTGGGCTATGTGTGTCACACCCCGATCCACGTGCATGCTTATATGTTACGTATAATAGAGCATTGTCTAGTTCTAAGTTATGTAGAGGAGTTAAGCTGGTCAATGAGGAGCTTAATAATTTTATATATTCATAAAGATCCTAGTTAAAAAAAAAAAAAAAAGATTTCACGTTTTACGAGATAGTCTTTTGATGTTAGATTTTATACAATAGAAATGAGATAAGCTACTGATTAAGGTACTTAGCAGTGTAAACTTTTGATGATAGACAATATGACGAAAGAAAATATTTTTGATGAAAATTGACAGTTAAGTTTCCAACAATCTAGAATAGATAAGCTGCTGACGGACGAGACAAGATTAATTCTAATGTTGTGATCAAGTTCTAGGAAGAAGTTAGTATTTCTCGATTTTCGTGCCAGATAGTTCTATAAATGTGATGCCCAAGATTCTCACATGCATAATAAGCCAATAATAAACACGTTTATATTACATAATAGACATATCATGAAACTAGTGTCAATTTAACGGTAAATTGCTTAAGCTGATTGTTAAATGCTTTCGATATGTATTATTGTGCTAATAATTGTTGAAGTGCTCCCATGCAGTGTAAAAGCTCAATACCCTCAAAGAGAGAGCTTGGTGTGTGAGAGGAACAAAGAATACATTCATGAATAGTAATACTGTATGCTCATGCACTAAAACATGTCTATTGATAAATTGGTCAAATAGTAGTTTTTCGGTAAAATATATTTTTCACGCTTTTCGGAGCAAAATTCACTGTATGTTTAACACGTCAAATAGGCTTAATTTAATGTTTAGGACTCATTTATAGCATTTTATTGGTCGGCCCCAGGTAAGCACGAGGTGGCAGTCACGGTACTAAATTGGTGTTTAGTTACACTAAGCTAGCTTAGATTAAGCTTAATCGCGTAATGTCGTTTTTGTGCATTCTAATGATTAAGTGCTAATACTATGTTTTTCATGTTAATTGGAGTATAATTGACTTTCTTTTTATGTTTAATGATTGGTTATGGGGCTAGGTTCCACCAAATTACAATAAGATTGACCATATAGGATCATAAGTCAAAGTATGACTAGTTTTCACTTCCTAAGCTAGGATTCACCAACTTTGGCTACACTTAGGTGTATAGGAGTGACCAGCAACGTGGTGACTATGCTAAGGATGTTTTAGAGCTGGACACATGGAAAGCAATGAGCAAAATACCTAAAATACCCCTAAGAAATTAAGTTATGCCATTTCTTAGTCATTAAGTATCACTTTTAGACCAAATCTGGTCATTTTCATTCTCTTTCTCTCCAGCCACGACCTGAGCCTCTCCAATACCTTTCTACACTTCTCTCAGGTCCCCTTATCCATATCTAAGAGTTTCCAAGTGGTAGAAGTCAATTTGGAGCTCTAGAAAGCAAGCTAGACCAAAACTAGTCAAGGTAACTCTACTAAGTTCTTCTTTCTAGGTCTTGTTCTTTAATTTCAATTCTCTACTTGTTCCCACTTAAGTAATGGTTTATTCAGGTCCTATTAAGTTCAAAAATCTATTTCTAAGCCTTGGGAATCAGTTTGGTGGAGATAGAAGGCAAGAACACTAGCAAAGACTCAAACTAGCGAAGGTAAGGTTTATGTTGGATTTTGAATTTGTAGTGAGTTTCCTTCATTTCAGCTCTTAAACCTAAGCTATTATTTGATGAATAATGGTCCTAGGAACCCTTATATATTGCTGGAAACATAAAATTTAAGTGGAGGATTAATGTTAAACCTAAAGTCCCAAAGATTTCTATTTATGGAGTTAGGTATTTTTATGTGTAGTAGATTAAGTATTCTATATTTGTAACCTGATTTCTTAAGCTTGGAGTATATATTTTATTGATCCTATTAGTTATTCGACTCATTTGGTGGCTGGTTGTGATGGCACACAAGGGTAGAAGTGGTTTAGACTTTGTCCAATGAAAAGAAATTCAAGTGCACTCATGTTGTACCGAAAGATCCTATTTGATGTGTATACGTGGGAATTGGATTGTTAATTGTTATTGCAGGTTTAAAATCATGATTTTAATCATGTGGGAATGTCCTAGAATTAGGGGAGGTGCTGTCCAAATATTTTTAGAAGGAAATGGCACCATTTAGAGGCAATTGGACTAGTTTTACAAGATTAAGTTCCATTTCAGGTCATTTTTGTGCTAATGAACTAGTATTCATATTTTAACACTTTTGAATAATTTTTCAATGCTAGTTTTTGACTATTAAGTACCTTAAGTGATTTATACACTTTTGAGTCATTTTAAGATCAAGTATCCTAAATTGGTGAAACTTCTGATTTCGGTCTTGTCCAAGTATCTTAGTTCATTCATTTTAGAAAAAAATGTGCATCTAGAATAAAAGAATTTCATGACAAGTGATTGGCACACCAATCTCTAGGGGATATTGACCCTTTCCACTATCACTTTCTATTCAGGACAACAGGTAAGTAAAGTACTCAACTGCAACACAAGAATTACGTGTTATGTGGGTGTTTATTATTTTTTTTATGCCTAGCATTTTGGTTATGAGCATGAACATCGGCATTTTGGTTTCAGTACACATGCTTGGTATTTCTAATGTGACATTATCATGTACATCATGAGGCCATGCATGTTTTATAGAGAAATCTAAAATATGAGACAAGTTTTCAACATGCCTTAGCAATATTGTGCAAGGCCATGTTTATCAAAGAAAAGTTGAGACAAGGTAACTTTCAGAAGGTTTTGTGTCACTGTTATGGGGAAGCGGGATAAATGTTTAAGTTTCAGAGTGGCAGCCCCAAAAGGGGGGGCAAGTCTGACGGGATTAGTCAGAAGGTTTGCCACAATATTCCTCCTCCAAGGGATATAATGATTGTACTACAGTTTTGGGCCGCCTTATCTCTTGAGCTCAACGGGGTAACGATGGAATAAGGTTAGTAATGAGCCCCACTGTAGTGGGAGCCAGCTGGAGGAGAGCCCATGAGATATTATCAGATCTGAAACCCCTGCAGGCACAGTGCCGAACCGGACAGTGTACACAAGACAGGAGGAAGCCAAAAGGAAAATATTTATACCAGAAAGTTTAAGCAAGCATGATCATGCATTTAGTACATGTCATTGAGGAACATTTCATACATTTACTTTACTTACTGAGCTGTAGCTCATTATAGTCTTGTGTTGCAGGTAATGATTGAGATGACAGCATGAGCTTGTGAGTTGGAGTAGAGGCCCAACCTTGGTATTATACATATGGATATTTTGACCACTTGTGGGGGGGCCTAGTTTGTGTATTTTTTTAGGGAAGTTTTACAGTCTCTCAATGAAGTTGTTTTTAGTTCATTTCTTTTGGAAGCCATGTTTATAAATAAAGTTATCTATCCACGGAGTTTTAAAGAAAATAAAAAGTTTAAATTGGCCCATATTTTTGGAATAATGAATACAGGATTATTTTCTAGAAGTAACGCCCTGTAAAAAGAGAGAGTTAATAATTTCTAGTAGTAATATGTGGATAGTGAGGGCGTTACAATGTGTGAGCTAGACAGGGGACGTTATAGATCTAAGTAGTCTAAACTCTAATGGGCCAACTACATATAATTATAATTAACTCTTAATTATGATTAGGCCTTATCCATTAATATTGGGTCACTCCATTATAGGCCTAATATTGCACTCTTAGATTAAATGTCATATATTTTCTGTGAAGCTAATTAACACTTTAAGTAACTTGATCCATTTAACATATACTATACCTGCTGATATACCTCAGATGCAATGCCATACTAGTGAGGTGAAATTACTGTATTACCCTTCTAGTACATATTTACCTTTGAGTTGCTATTTTTCGTCTAATGGATATAATTGACTACGGTGTTTGTAACTGCCCATACAAACATGGTCAAATTCACAAAGTGAATACCTAGTGCCTGGTTTTTATTATCCAAGTCCTTGAAAAAACTCAAAGTGACATTATATGCATGGTGTCTAAATCATAAAGGGCATTCTCGTTAATTCACAAATCTTATCTTCTAAGATACTGGAGTTCGAATCATATAATCGGAACTAGTCCTTTAGTAAGTCAAAAAGATAAAATTCATGAAAGCAAGTCCGACAATCACTAGGATTAAGGTAATATTGCAATAGTGCTAGATAAGTGAAAGATAAAATATTGAGTTATGGTACTTAATCTCAAATTTTATTTTCACTTGGTCTAGTTCAATATACTTATAACTTTTTTATAATACACTAGTGTTTCTATCCGAAGTCAGACACTTCGATAATTGGAGATTTTATCAATCCCGTTGAAATAGACAACACTATATTCTATGGCAAAATAAAATATTCCATCTTTATTTGCAGAATGTGAACTTTTTATTTAGACATAATGAAATAAAGAATTTAGTCTCCCATATATAAACATTTCACACAAATAATTCTTTATTACTCATTATTAGTCATGGAAACTTTTAGACATTTGTAATATAGAAAATATAAACAATGCATGTATATAATTGGGACATAATATGGAATTTATTGACAAAAAATAGATAATGCTTAAATCCAATAAACATTATTTAAGATATCAAACAAAGAAACTACTTTCTAAGGCATATTCCCAACAAGAGCGGCATTGTGGACCAAATTGTTAAGATACTTTGAAGATTGCTTGTATTGCTTCTTTACAGGCCTCCTCTCAAAATTCTAACGTGCCAAACACATTTTTCAAAGCCCGTGACTTCATGAGATTCTCCATCATTATCTTGATTTCTTCTTCCTTCAAGCCTTCTTCAAATGCTAGATTTTCTTCAATTGAATTAGCAGTAGTGCAAGTATTTACTTGTCCTCTTTTATGATTTAGAAATAAATTATTTTAAACCCTTTGTTGTTGTTGCCCGAAGATAATTTCACCTCTCTGACCTTTTTCATGATAAATCTTCCAGACAATATAACAGTCCGATGTAGCATTGTGCACTCTTTTATGCAACAAGCAGTATTTGGGGTCTCGCATTTCTTTTGGTATTGGTTGTCTGTTAGGTAGTGGATATTTAAGAACTCCATCTTCTATCCAGACTTGCACTAGAGCATTGATTCTATCTTTGGGAAGTGGTATTTTTGGTGAAATGGGCAGATTTCTTATATTTTGTTGCCGTTGGTCAACCATAGCAATCTTTTTCCTTCTTTTGGAGGGGGTTGGTTTTTTCCAACTTTCAGTAGTAATCCTTTTCTCTGGCATAACTTTACGCACTTTTGACACTGTTGCTTCGGTATTGCTCACTCTGAACATCAATTCGATAAAAGTTGTGATCATGTGATTCTCAGTATAAATTTTGTATTCGTCTTATATTCTATTAATGCATACCCGAATTATATCTTGTTCAGAAATAATTGCTTTATAGTCAAGAGCCACTTCTTTGAATCTATTCACGTAGGCTGTAAGTGCTTCATCTTCCCTTTGTATTATGTTGGAAAGATCAGATAAGCCCAATGTACATTCTGCTGTAAAGAACTTTGTACAGAATATTGTTACCAATTCTTCCCAAGTGTCGATGCTGCCTGCTGGTCAATTGATGAACCATGAGTATGCTCGATCAGTGAGAGATTTTGAAAATTCTCTTAGTCTCAAATCATGGTTACTGGCAAAAACTCTGAGATCATCTAGAAAACTGATGACATGTTCTCTAGGATTGCCTTTCTTTCCATCAAACTTCTCAAATCGAGGATTAGTGTAATCCTTCGGATATGGCTTGGAAAGAATATTGGCAGAATAAGGAGGTTCAAAGTCTACCACTGCAACAATTTTACTGGCTTTTTCTGCGTCAGTTCTAAGTATTTCTTGTAATTGCTTTTTCGTAATAAAATTTTTTCAAGTTTCATTATCAGTTCTGGCTGTGGTTGCGGCAATAAGGTTGACGGAACTTTCTTGTGTTATTGGCATTCCAAGAATCTGATTTTTAGATGCATGAAAATTATTGTTTTGATTGGGTAGAGCTGAAGCAGAAGTCCCCAGTCCATTTGCTTTTTCTAGATTGGCAATCTTCTGGAGAATTTGAGCATGAGATAATTGTATGTCTTCTTGAGATTGCCTTATGGCATCTATTGAGATCGCCAACGAGTTAAGATGTGGAGATTTCATCATTCAGTAGATTTTGTTGCTCCGCCATTTTGAGATAATGTGTTGAAGGGACCTTCCTAGTTAATTTCTTCACATTAAAAATAGCCTTTTCACATCTGCTTTTCTTTTTTTCTTTCCTTTTTTTTTTTTTTTGCTTTTTTTTCTTTTTTTTCCTTCTTTTTCTTCTTTTTTGTTTTTTGTTTTTTTTTTTAGTTGAAAAAGACAGAGAGCAGGCAGAGTCACAAGACGACTTTTGAGATCTTAGAGATACTGAAAAAACTTAATTTCCCTTGGTAATCCCCAGTGGAGTCGCCTTTTAATGGTAAGGAGAAAGGTGCTTTTTCTGCAAAAGAATAGGCATAATAATAGTTAATTTTTAAAAAAAAAACTTCGTGGGCTATAATTTAGCACCACATGTAATATGGTTAGGATTCAGTTAGATTAGTATACTAAATTTAAATGACTGAAATTTAAATTACTAAATTTAATGTAGGGAGTTGTATAAAAAGCAGTCGTATTACATAACTCATTTTAATAAAAAACTTAGCCTCACGGATCTGCGGGAATTTAAAGTACTGAAAATAATATAAAAGATTATAAATAGTGCAGTCACATTAAACAACTCAGCATACTAAAACAACTGACCCCCACGAGTCTGCGAGTATTTAAATTACAGAATCTAAATATCAGTAGTTATGTTAGCATAGTATAATTTGTTATTACCCTATAGATATATGGAGCAAAAAAAAAAATGAGCTGAGTAACTTAGTATTCCAAAATCTGTAATATAATAATAATAATAATAATAATAATAATATTTTAATTTAATATGATAATATAAATGATATAATAATGTAATATAATATATAATATATAATTATATAGATATATGAATGCACGAAATAATATATATATAGTTGCCAATCCTATAGGTTTTTTTTTTTTTTTTACCTATGTATAGGTATTTTTTTTAATCGTTGGATCATCATGTAACGGCGATCCAACGGTTATAATAATATGCATAAAAAGACGTGCATCATTAATGCTACTTCTCTCTCTTACTTTTTAATATAAAAAAATATGCATAATAAATTTTAATTAGCCAAAACGATACCTATGTATAGGTAAAAAAAAATACCTATTGGATTGGTGCCTTATATATATATATGTATGTATATATATATTAATAAAATGAAGATGGTAGTCTCGGATAGATGACTTATGTATATATATTAATATATATATATATTGATGAGAGATTTTTATATAAATATGTGTATAAGGTAAAGATAAAAGAGCTTTATTGTGTTATGAGATTTGTTGAATAATGGTGATGATTAGGTATGGTAGGATAAGTATTAGATAAAGAGGAAGAAAAGTAGGATAATTAATGTAATATTAGTTAAAGAAAGAAAGAGTGAAGAAGGGAGAGAATAATGCTAAGATGGTAGATAAGAGAGGAGTATTAATTAATATGATAGAAAAGTCTCCCTTACAAACACTAATAGGCCATATTTATAGGCACCAAGAAGTTACTATTTACAATAAAATATTGGCAATAAAAGTGAAGTAATAAGAAATATTAGGTAACGCAAAGATAATGGAAAATATTAGGTAACTTCTAATGATAATTTGTCATGTGTCCACTAGTAATAGTCTAGTCGTCATTAATTGTGATGTGGCATATACTCTTGATAATCTGACATAAACTTGACAATCTTCCAATAAGAAATTGATATTTTTCTTAGAATGTCAAGATCCTCTTTTATCCAATATAATTTTGACATATCTTGTTTTCTTAATTGACCTCATATTGCATAATTATCACATCATTTTGTGACTTAATATTTTAGTTAGTTACTAATTTTAAAATTTTGTCACACTGCAAAACACTATTTTTTAATACTTTGTTTTGATTATTTTGTTTATTATTGGTCTATTTTCTATTGTCAATTCATTTATGCTTCTCCTTACTCATTGTTTCTAATTTATTTAGTCAATAAATTAGTTGACTTTAGGTTGTAATTTTGATATTCAGGAAAGATTATTCTCATAATCCGAAATTGAGAGGCATAATTTAGGTTATTGTGAGACCGAGAGGAGATCAGCACCTAGATAATCACTTAGACAGTTTGGATACTTTGGATTATTATGAGACTAGGAGATGAGTAATACCTTAACTTCTATTTGAGAGCTTGAACTTTAATAAAAACTTAATTAATTGGGTCAGATAGGGATATTAACTTAGGTTAGTTAGGTGTATTACCTTATTTGTGAGAGAGATAATGAGATGAGGTTAGATCCCTCAGTTAGTGCACTAATTGGAATTAGGTCGGTAATTACTCAATTTGACGAACTTAAGAGTAATTAGGTGAATTTAAATCTATAGTACATTTATGCATAGTAATTATACAGATTTTATTTACGCTTTATTCTTTTTGTCTTTGTTTTTATTTCTTTATTTTCATATTCATTTAGATTTTATGCCTAAATAAAGTTGAGTTGCAATAACTCCGGTAATTAGCGATAGTTTAATACCCAATCTCTATGGATCGACCCTTTTTCCTATTATACTAGCTAGTTTTGATTTTAGTAGGACATGCTAGATTAGTAAATATGAGGAGAACATTATAAATTTTAAATTTGGTAATTGGCATTTAAAAACCAACGATGTAAGTGTTTCACATTATTACAAATACTAGGAATTAAGATCTACATACTCAGAGCTAATTTATGGTAATATTAAGAATTGAGTTATGGCACTCTAATTCTTTATATTACCAGGTCCAATTTAATACATATGACTTGTTTATATTGTACTAGTGTTTCTATCAGAATACTCACTTCAATGATTAAGATACATCCCATAGAGATAGATAAATACTATAACTTATAGTAAATAAAGTATTCCATCTTTATTTATAGATTGTAAACTAATTAATTTAGATTTAAATATAGAAATAAGTCTCCCCATAATTAACACTTAATCATATTTGTTTCTTTATATACAAATAAAGTCATAGAATTATTTTCATATAAATAAACTATTCTATTGAGATAGTTTAATCTAGCATAAATTTATAATTGTGTATAAGAGAAAGTTATTCACACCAAAGGATAAAATAGAAAATTTACTTTTTAGGGCCAATATCCCAATAGCCAGTTGGCACTGCAGCGCCAGAGAAAAAGGTAACTACCTTGTTTTGACAAGCTCAGCTTCTAGAAACCTCCTTTGCATGACTTCTACACCTCCTCAGCTATAAAAAGACCTCTTTAACTCAGTTTTTCAGAGGGCAATTCATAGAGAAAGAGGAGAGTGCTTTGGAGGAGATATTGAAGACTGTTAGGAGATTGTTTGTCCTTCATTCACCATTCTATCCAAGCTTTTTGTTCATTTGTCTTGTCTCTTTCCTTTATCTTTTTAGTTTTGATTATTATAAGCATATCTATGAATATTGTGATGAATTTTAAGAACATGCTAGGCTAATTTCCTTATCTTTAGGGGCTAATTGAAGCCCTAGACAATTAATCCTATTTAATTTATAGATAGTTTTCTTCATATTGATTGTTTCATCTACTGGAAATTTTGAAAAATTTTGAAAAATGATTTTACCAAAAATGATTTTTCTAGTTTTATAAACAAATCAAGAACGCAATGGAATTGGGCACCTTCTTGATTCCCAACGAGAGATGAGCAGATGATCTTGAAGATGCTTTTCTTTCTCCTTGATTGTACGTCTATGACCATAGATATATCTCCCTCGGCGGCCGTGAACGAATACGAGATTTCTCCCACGGCAACTCAATTCTCTCTCACTCTCTCTTTTTCTCTGTGTCACATGTGAAGCTTACTGTGCTATCAGCGGCGTGTAGAACTACTAACAAGGCTTAGGAGGACTTTTCTCTTAAGTATTAGAGAGGTGTAAAGCCTATTAGGCTCAACTGACCATTCATTTAGTATTCAGCTATATGTGAGCTAGACAGGGGACCTAATGGATCTAAGTATTCTAAGCTCCAATAGGCCAATTACTCACAGGTATAATTAACTCTTAATTATGACTAGGTCTTGTCCATTAATATTAGGGCACTCCACTATAGACCAATATTGTATTCTTAGACTAAATGTCATATAGTTTCTGTAGAACTAATTAACATATTAATTAACTTGATCCATTTAGCATATACTATGCCTACAAATATACCCCCAATGCAATATCGTGTTAGTGAGATGAAATTACCATATTACCTTTCTAGTACATATTTACCTTTGAGTTGTCATTTTTCATCTAATAGATAATAATTGACTACGGTGTTTGTAACTGCCAATATAAATACAGTCAAATTCACAAAGTGAATACTGGGCATCTAGTTCTTTATTAACCAAGTCTTTGAAAAAACTCGAATTGACATTATATGTATAGTATCCAAATCATAATAGGCATTCTCGTCAATTTACAAATTCTAAGATACTAGAATTTGAACTATAGAGCGAAACTAGTCTTTTAGTAAGTCAAAAAGATAAAACTCATGAAAGCAAGTCCGACAATCACTTGGATTAAGGCAATCTTGCAATTGGGCTATATTAGTGAAAGATAAAATATTGAGTTACGGCACTTAACCTCAAATTCTATATTCACTTGGTTCAGTTCAATGCACATATAACTTTCTTATAATACACAAGTGTTTCTATATATAACATCAAACTTGTTACTTAGCCTAAAATTTTACTATGTATGTTTAAATTATTTAATAAATTAAATAGTTATACACTAATGAATTTTATAGATATAGTTGCAGTATAATACACATATGAATGCCAAGTTTGACTGCGTGTGCCTAATAAGAAAAAATAAAAATAAAATAAACATGCATTCTAAATTCGTGCATATAATTATTGTTTAATCTATTGAGTGTTTGATTAATTAATTTTAATATTAAACTCTTAATATGTTAATTTAATAAGTAATATTGATTTTCTTTTTCAAATATATGATAATAGAATAGTTAATATATATTTATGTGTTTAAGTTTGATTAGATATATAATATAGTATATACGACTACTACCATTATTAATATGGTATGGACTTAATTAATTGTGTTTACTATTGGACTCTAAATTATTTAGTTCAATAATTATTTATCTTGGCCTAATAGGTAATAAAAGATTCCAAATTGAAGTTGTTAATATTTTTTGTTTGTATTTGAGCTCTAAATCCTTTAGCCCAATAATCATTGATCTTAAGACAATAAGAAATTAGAAAATCCAAATTGAAATTGCTAATAATTCTAGCCCAAACTACAAATTAAGTATTATATGTATTATATATATTTGATTTGATAAAGTAACTTAAAAAAAAAAAAGGAAAGAGGGAAAAGAAAAGAATAATAGGCAACCTTAGCTAAATTGGCAATAAATTATAATGGATCTATTTTTATCATTTGTATACTATTACTTTGTTAATGGTGGAGTTGGCAAAATATGTTATGAGTTTACGTCCCACCAACTATTAAGGTAAAAGAAATTAATTAATAACATTCGAAAACAAAATAAAATTTGGAAAGTGTAAAGAATACATTAACTATTTGAAAGGTAGATTAATTATATTAATTAATAGATACTAAATGCAAAGATGACGTTATCTACATATTATGTATCCATATGTTATTATCAAATATTATACTACTTTTATAAGTACAAGAGTATAGTAGAAATTAATTAATTTTATGATCAAAATATAACAAATAAAAAAAAAAGAAGAAAGTTAAGTAAGCGGTGTCATTATTATTAACTTTAAAAAAAATTATTTTGATTATATTTTATGTTCACAATAAGCCTATAAATAGGGCACTCTCTTGTAAACACATCAAATTTTTTCCTATATTTCTCTCTACCTCTCTTTCTCTCATAATTGTAGTAGTCTATAAAGATTTCAAGAAATTCTCTCTTAGTTCCTTTTAAGAGTCAAAAAAAGCGTAATTCTTAGAACTCTTAGTCGTTCAAGATTAGTATATTTTACTACACTTAGGTTCAAATTCAATCTAATGATATTTAAAGTTAGAAATTTTATTAAGGTTTAAAATTTTTATGAGAAGTCTTTCTATATATCTATTTGATTTCTGGAAAGTTTCACATTTATATCTTATTTCTATTATTTTATAGAAATCTTTTAATACATATTGGTTGTCACATTAGAAAAGCTGTAAAATAGATTTTATCAATTTTGTTCTATGATTTCAGAGGGTGAATGTTCTTAATTTGGGTTGAAATTTTAAAGACACATTCATATATATATTGGCTTATATTCTGAAAAGTTCTGTGATGTCATGAATTTGTTTCTAATCATTATTAAATTTTCTTTATATATTACCGTTATAATCAGTATATCTGACAACTTTTTCTATTAGAGATAATATTATTATACCTCATTCTATTGATTTTATTTAGACTTGAAAATTTTATTGGACACTAATATATATGTTATAAGAGCCTCGAAATAGTTTTAGGATTTTTGGAAATATTTACAATTAGTTATAATTTTTGTAATAACATATAATTTAGTAAGTAAAGTGCTGTCATGGATTTTAAGATATAAATTTAAGAATTATATATGCTATGTAATAGTATAATTTAGAATCTCCAATTTTTTATATGCTATGTAATAGTATAATTTAGAATCTCCAATTTTTATCTATGTGTAATGATGTGTTGGAAATGTTCTCTTAAAATATCAAGAATTTTGGAGATAAAATCTCCAATTTTTATCTATGTGTAATGATGTGTTGGAGATGTTCTCTTAAAATATCAAGAATTTTGGAGATAAAAAAATTCAAGAATATACTGATGATTTCAGCTTTAATAGTTTTTATCAGATTTAAATCTACAGATTAGAAAATAGTAAAAATATGTTAAATCTTGTTAAAAAAAGTCTTTTGTAGCTTTATTTTTATGTTATAATAACTTTTTTAAAGTTCTAGAATAATTAGAAATTTATACCAGAATCTAAAATTCTTTAAGTATGCATTACAAACTGAAATTTTACAGTTTTTGGTTATGTATATTATAAAATATGATTTTATAATTGTATGATGTGAGTATTTTTTAAGACACGCAAATATGTTTTTATGGAAAATAATAACATATATTAATAAATGTAATGAATAATAATCAAAATGGATAAAAAGAGGCATGTGGTTACAACAAGGTTGAGTGGGTGGTATTTCACTGCTAACACTAAAAGTTTTCTAAGGACCTAAGATAAGTAAATTTCACACTATATGTTTATGTAAAAAGTTATGTGCTATTATGAGATGCAATTGTGATTATACTAATGTGTTGTTATATGTTTTGCAATATTAGATGCATTAAGTATATAAGTATATCATTAGCATGTGCATATATAATTGGACACAAAAAAAAATATGATTTTCGATGAAATGAATTTTTTAAGGTATTATGTATCCAAAACTATATTTTAAGAAGAATATTTTCTATAGGTGGGTGTTAAGTTCTTGAAAAGAGTATGAGCAACTGACTAATTGACCTACAGTCACTATATTAAGAACGAAGATTTGACTGCGATGCTAGTAATTATATTACGATAGTTATATGGGATCCGAATGGCTATAAGATCATATATGCTTATCATGACACCACATTTATGGTCCATCACTTCTGATAGACTTCGCATTATACTATGATGAGCTCAAATATGAAAATTTTACGAAATGACAATGTTCATGAATAAAAATATTTTCAAAGAAAGGGATACATAGTTATGGTTCTAAAACTATACTATACATGTAACATGACATTTACTGCATGTATGAGCTTTGCTTACTGGGTGCAAGGTCGTTTTATTTATTTAAATTTTCAAGATGAATAGTAAATTCTACCTGAGGTTGGCTGGTGTTGGCAGAATCACTCGAATGTTTTAAAACAACATTATGTCTTGTTTTCAATCAGTATTTATTTTTGAACCAAGACTGAGTGTTTTATTTTTATGGAGTGTATGAACTTAATTTTTATTTCTAGAGTTATTTCAACTATGAAGTTAAAAAAAAATTTAAACTTTCAATAAGAAGTATTTTCTTTAGTTTAATTATGAATGGTAAGAAATAAAAAAAAAACAATTTGATCGAATCTTTTGCTTCAACTTTATAAGATGAAGATGTAAATTGACATTTTCTCAACCCAGATTTACAGAGTGTTACACTATCCGAAGTCAAACACTTCGATGATTGGAGACTTCATTAATCTCGTTGAAATAGACAATGCTACATTCTATGGCAAAATAAAGTATTCCATATTTATTTACAGAATGTGAACTTTTTATTTAGATATAACAAAATAAATAATTTAGTCTTCCACATATGAATACTTCACACGAATAATTCTTCATTACTCATTATTAGTCCTGGAAACTTTTAGACGTTTACATAATAGAGAAAATAAATACCACATGTATATAATTAGGGCATAATATAGAATTATTAACAACAATAGATAACACTTCAATCAAATAAACATTGTTTAAAAATGTCTAACAAAGAAACTGTTTTCTAGGGCATATTCCCAACATCATCTAAATTGTTGCTTCTCTTCTATGCTTAATTGATTATGATTATGATGAATTATTTAGGTGGCCAACTAGATGATTTTGCTTGATTTTCTATTGCTATTTAGATTTCAATAGATTCGGATATGTCTAGTTATTAATTGTAGCAAATTGTGGTTAAAATATAACTATGATGAAGAGAGCATACTAGGTTAAAATAGTTCGAGCTAATGTAACTATATCTAAGATTGACTTTCATTCCTTGCTTTAATTGAATTAATTTTTATAACTTAGTGATCGCCATTAAAGCTTGGTTCAAGTTTTTGTTCTTGAGCTTCATATTCTCCATTCATTCTCAATTATCAAAAAAGTGTTCTTTTCTTTTCTCTTTGGTTTTCATGGTGAACAATGGTAAGATAATGTTTATTTGATGATTATTGTTCTATAAAGCATATCGTTAAAGTTTAGAAACACTTATATTGAGAAATTTCTTGTGATATGCTTATGCTTCATTGTCTTTATTTTTGGACTTGTTATGAGAAATTGATGGCATTAATGATATAAATTATTTGATGAGATAATGGGTATGGTAATGATGGTGTGCTTTTAATTGTTTTAGGTTGGGTGATTAGTGTTTGCTCGTAGAAAAGGAATGGTGGAAATTGTATATAATTTTTATTCCTATTCTTATGATCATGAATTTGAGAGATGAGATTATGGAATTGGATAGGAACATTAAGGTTGTTTTATGCTTGAAAAGATTAATATTCATGATGGTTAAACTCTTGGATTAATGTGATGTTTTCAAAACTATGGCAAAATTTTCCTGGATTTGATTATGGATTAACATTGTGGTGGAATTTTGCATTTGTTTTTCTCGTGTTTTGTTCAATGTTTTGTGTAGGTATCTAATGGCTCCCTAGAGGAAAGCACCCAGCTCTTCTTCATCCTGGGACAACAAGAAATTTGTTTCTGCTGCAGCTAATGCGAGATACAATGCAGGGATGTTGAACAAAGAAGGTGATTCAAGAAAGGGGATTCGAGCTCAATCTTGGGGATTTCCCAGAGTTTCATCATATCGTCAACAACAGAGGATGGTAACAATTTTGCCGACAACCAGAGTTTGGCATAAAACCCATTGCTAGGGAGTTCTATGCCAATGCATTTGAGCATGAGGAAAGGCACACCAGAGTAAGGGGCAAGGTAGTAGTATTTGACTAGACCACTATCAATCAACTCTAAAGGCTCTAAGACATAGAGGATGATGAATTCCATGAGTATGCTGCCAGTATTGAGAGTCTTGATGAGGTGACTACCACTATTGCACATTCAGGAGCTGAGTGGACTCTGTTAGGCACCACACCTAGATCATTGAAGACCAAAAATTTGAAGAACGATGCTCAGGCGTGGAACTATTTCATCCAAGATCGTTTTATGCCGAGCAAGCATTTGAGTGATGTGACCAAATATAGGGCTATCCTTATGCATTATATCATGAAGGGGAATTCCATTTATGCGGGAGAGTTACTTTCGCCAATAACATGGTAGGAGTCTGAGGAGTTTTGAAGGGAATTTATTTCCCCAGCATGATTACTCAGCTGTGTAAGAAAGTTGGACTCACTTGGACACCTTCAGACAAAGTGGTGACTACTATGGGTTCATTGGACAAGGTTCATTAGGAACTATTGCCCCTGCTCGTGCCTAGTGCACAACTACACCCTTGACCGTGACTGCTTGCCTTGACTGTTTGGAGAACTAGTACCAGACCCTGATCAATATGATGGAGCAGATGTTTTAGTCAATGGCTTCACATGTAAGGGCTGATTGGGAGCAATTCTCTACCATGCTACCATATCCAGGAGGAGGAGGTGACATGTCTACTCAGGAAGAGGATGAGGAGTGACATTGACTCTAGAGGGTCCAGATAGTCTTTTTATCTTTCTTTACTTTCTCTGTACTATTTTATACGTGGGGGACAATGTATAGATTAAGTATGAGGGGGTGGATAACTTACTGCTTTTTTATCTTTTTGTGTTTATGTATTTTTATTTTTCTTGTGTCTTTCTTCTTTGTGTTTTTTTATGTGTATTTCTTCTTTGTACTAGACTTGCTAAGTTAGTTAATAGGAGGTAATCTTAAATGTTAATTTAATTTTGGACGTTTATTTCCAACGATTAAACGTTTTTCATTTATCACTCTTATCCATAGAAACTAGGTAATAATTAAGATGAAATCATAAAATTTAACTAATTATGTATGTTATTCTCTATACATATGACTCAAGCTAGTGTGCATATAAAAGTGAGTACAATTATAATAAAAATATATTAACCATAGAATAGAAATCAAAGATCATCATTAGCACTTGTCATCTATCAAACTATAAGAGTTAACATTCATTCTCATTACAAAAGCTAGAAAGATACCTAAGACAGCGGCAAGAAGGGTCAATCTATAGAGATTGGATTTTAGATTAGTTGTTAAATACCAAAATTATCATAACCTAATTTTATCTAGGCATCAAAACTAAATGAATTTAAAATAAAATAAATAAAAATAAAGAAAAAAAGAATTACGTAAATAAAATATGAAAATTATTGTGCACTGATGTACTAAGGACATGATTTCCCTTAATTACTCCTAAATTCATCAAATTAAGCAATTACTAGACTAATTCCAATAAATTTATTAATCAAGGGACCTAATCTATTCTCATTCCCTCTCTCGAGTGCCAAATGAGATAATATGCCTAAGTACCCAAGTTGATATCTTTGTCTAACCTAGTTCTCTAAGTACTCATTAAGTTTTAGCTCTTAAGAATTTCTTAATTTGATTATCTAGGTGTTGATCTTCTCTTGGTCTCACAACAACCTAAACTATGTTTCTCAATTCTAGTTTATGAAATCAAACTCTCTCAAGGACCAAAATCACAACCTAAGTTCAACTAATTCATTGACCACATAAATTACTGGCAATAAGCAAGGAGAAATATAAATGAATTGACAATGGAAAATAAGCCAACAATTAATAAAATATGCAAAATAAAGTATAAAAAGTGTACATCAAATCCTAAGACAAAGAATTAATCCAAGCATAATAGAATCCATGGCTAATCTCATAAAGAATTTCGTAATTCCAAACAAATTATACACTATGCCCAATACAAAATTCAAATGAGATTAGGGTGAGAAAGAGGAAGAGAAAACTCTTTTGTGGAGGTAGAAATTCAAGCCTTCAATTCTTTAAGTATCTCTCTCAAGTATCATCTCCAAATTTCAGCTCCAAAGCACTCTCCCTTTAGGTATTTTTAGCTCTCAAAAGTGTGCCTCTTCTCTAACTCTCCACACCTTGAAATAGAGGCTAAAATGTGTATTTAAAGGGTACTAAGGTGACCAAAGAAAGGGAGAAATCTGACCATCTATTGGTATTAGATCAAGGCCAAAAATGACCCTTAAAGTCTGCCAAAAACGAGTGGACACATGGCTACAAAATGGAGAAAGCGTGGTTTATGCGTGTGCTGAAAAATGAACTCGCACCGCGGTGCCTATTTCTGGCACCGCGGCACCAGTGTTTCGGGTGCTGAGGCACCGTAGCACCAGTGCTCTGAAGCTGAGGCATCGTAGCACCCATTTTTGGGTACCATAGCACCTAGCTACTAGTCCAGTTGAGTTTTTTAGTTCTCTTCGATGCTCCGGGCCTCGTTTCGGCTATTAATGGCTTCATAAGCTTCTCCTTTTTGGTGCCAAATATACACTAAGTCTCAATTTCTTATGTTATACAATAAAACCACAAAACAACGTTAAAACAATACAAATGCTTGAGAATTTACAATTATTTGAACTTGGAGAATACTTGATCTGTAAGTAAAATACACACTCGTCAAATACCTTCAAACTCAAATGTTTGTTTGTCCTCAAGCAAAATAAAAGAAAGAAGAAAATAAACACAAATCATGTACTAAAAACACAAATGACAAAGTGTGAGTTTTGTATCGAATCAACGACTACGCAAGTATTTCCGAAGTCACAAAACACTCTAAGTTCAAATGAAAGGCAACGACTGAAAGTATCTAGAATTTTAGCATCAAATATCGATTTTATTCCACTCAAGACTCTCTCATGAAAGTGTATGCATAATCAATCTCACTTAACTAAATGAACTTCGGATAAACTTATGTGCTTAGGAGACTATGAGTTATATCTAGATAATGCAATATAGAATTACTATAAGCCCATTTTCCAAGTCACTCTCCATTAGTGTAGGTTATAGTGTCATTGAAGATCAAGAGATCTTTTAAAGGTCATATTGTAAGGCTAGGGTGAAAGGTATGTAAGAAGAGTAATTTTCGGCTCAGATCACCCTAAGTATGCATCACAACTCATGGATCTTGCATAATTCTCGAGAAAATTTACTCACCAATCTCCCCATTGTATTATTTTTCTTCCTTTAACTCTTCCCACAACAAGTTTATTCACCAAAAATAAAAAATCAAGCACAATCCTTTATTCATTTTTCTCTTTTTTTCTTTTTTTTTTTTCTTTTTTTTTAACAAGATAAGGATTGTGATAAAAAAAAAAAAGAGAAATATAAACTTCTCCCTCAAATTCAAAACCAATATTGTCCTCAATGTTGAAAAGAATAGAAGGTTCTCTCCTTTCTTTCGTTGATATCAAACCAATCTACTAATAGTTCTCCAAGTACAACCCAAACTTATATTTACACTCAATGAATTATGCCAGAGTGTAATACAATCATGCCTATTGATGATAAGTTTAGGAAATAAAAATTAATTTGGTAGTTTAGATGCACTTGTAAAGATGATAGAGGAAATATGTCAAATAGGCTCAAGAGGGGTTAACTAGGGATAAAACTTTCAAGCGTTAGCTTCAAAGGCTCAAACAATCTAAAGAAATGCCTAAATCTTCTCTCTTCAATGATACTTAACCAAGGATTTTGCCTCAAATAATATTCAAATAGGTTCTAGAGCCCATGAGATATCATAACCTAATTAATGCACATAAGTATTCTCTAAAGCTCAAATTAGTCAAATACTCATGATTCATGATACTCAAATGTAAAGAATCAAGAGTAAAATTCAACTAATGTGAGTCAAGCACACAGATAATTTAATGAATTATATTTCAAAAGACCTAAAGAATACTAAGTGACTATACTCATCATCAATATCAAGTCATCTCATCCTATCAAAACTCACAACTTATTCAAAACAATTAAAGAAAAGCAAGTAAAAATATTTATGAAAGACACAAGTTATAGAAGGAAAAGTCATAACCACCAATACGTAAACTACGCCAAAAGCCAACAAATAATCAACCAATAAGTGTCCCCACCCCCAAACTTACAATCAATAATATTCAAACCAATTAAGCACAAAGAGGTGAGAAAACGTACCTAAGAGGCGAGACATCTCACCTCCAAGTTTGGTGGTGACAGTGGTGCTCCAGGCATAGTAGCTCTAACTTAAGGTGGCGGGACATTCCTCCATGCCTCATGGCTTTATACTCAAATATGTACAAATTAGAAGCTCGCCAAAGATCGGTGCCTCTGCCCATATTACGTGTCGTACAATACGATGTATGGGTCTTGGTTTCGAATGCCCTCAAGCTTGGTGATATATGGAAATGATCGGCACGTACACTCAACTTAATTCAACTATAGCATATATGCATGGTGGGCTTCAATGACCGGTGCTAGAGGCGGTGGAGGAGGTTTTGGCCTCATAAGATCATCATAAAAATGAGCTTTAATAGCTAGTAGCATAATAACTTGGATCTTAAAAGGTTAAGATTCGTAAGTATTATTTTGAACCTCCTCCACACTTGAGTAGTCATCATCGAACAACCAAAGATCCTCCTACTTATGTCTGTCTTCTCTCAGCTCATAATCATATATATCTTGTGCATCCTTTAGCACTATATCTATTCTCTCCAACTTCTCTATACGGAACCTTCTTTCCTCTGAAAATTGGGCAACTAGCTCTTCAAGGCTGAGAGAAGACTCCGCTTGATGATGAGCAGTGTCAAACCATGGCGCTAGAATGTTAGAATATCATGTAAACCGAGGTGGCTTAGTGGATAATTATTCCAACTCCGATAATCAAAACTGGCCATGTCTTTCAATAACTAGTAGGCTTTGTTAGCAGATAATTAGTGGTACCATATCCTCTTTCTACTCACATTCTTGTTTCAGGCCATAAGTTGTCGAGGAAGATTTGTAATTGACACTCCCGAGAGAAGCCATGATGAGGAAACATCGTGAGCAACTCTTTGTATCTCCACCGTGTATAATAAAATAGCTCATGGACTCGTTGAGTAAATCGTAATCGATCTACCGTTTCCAAGTACCTTACAAAATAAACATAAAGAAAATAAAAATAAAAATAAACGCCTATATTAAAATTAAGCTACATACTTCTGATATTAGCAATAATCTAAAAATGCCAATCGCCGGCAACGGCGCCAAATTTTGATAATTGAAAAATGTTTAGCCGTTGGAAATAAACGTCCAAAATCAAATTAATATTTATAATTACGTCCAATTAACTAACCTAGCAACTTTAGTAAAACTTAGAATTAATTAGTATAGCAATAAGAAAGGTAGATCCACAGAGATTGGATTTTAGATTAGTTGTTAAGTACCAAAATTATCATAATCTAATTTTATCTAGGCATTAAAACTAAATGAATTTAAAATAAAATGAATAAAAATAAAGATAAAAAAATTATGTCAATAAAATATGGAAATTAATGTGTACTGATGTACCAAGGACATGATTTCCCCTAATTACTCCTAAATTCATCATATTAAGCAATTACTAGACTAATTCCAATAAATTCACTAATCAAGGGACCTAAACTAACCTCATTCCCTCTCTCAAGTGCCAAATAAGATAAGATGCCTAAGTACCCAAGTTAGTATCTCTATCTAACTCGGTTCTCTAAGCACTCATTAAGTTTTAGCCCTTAAGAACTTCCTAATTTGATTATCTAGGTGTTAATCTCCTTTCGATCTCACAACAATTTAAACTATGTTTCTCAATTCTGGTTTATGAAATCAAACTCTCTCAAGTATCAAAATCACAACCTAAGTTTAACTAATTCATTAGCGATAAATTAAAGGCAATAAACAAGGAGAAACATAAATGAATTCACAATGGAAAATAAGCTAACAATTAACAAAATATGCAAAATAAAATATAAAAAGGGTACATCAAATCCTAAGATAGAGAATCAATCCAAGCATAATAGAATCCATGGCTAATCTCATAAAGAATTTTATAATTCCAAACAAATTGTATATTACGCTTGATACAAACTTCAAATGAGATTATGGTGACAAAGAGGAAGAGAAAACTCTTTTGTAGAGGAAGAACTTCAAGCCTTCAATTCTTCAAGCATCTCTCTCAAGCATCCTCTCCAAATTTCAACTCCAAAGGTCTCTCTCTCTAGGTATTTTCAACTTTCAAAAGTGTGCCTCCTCTCTAACTCACCATACTTTAAAATGGAGGCTAAAGAATGTATTTAAAGGGTACTATGATGACCTAAAAAAGAGAAAAATCTAACCATCTATTGGTGTTAAATCAAGAGCCAAAAATGGCCCTTAAAGTCTGCCAAAAATGAGTGGAAACGTGGCTACAAAATGGAGAAAATGTAGCTTGTGCACGTACTAAAAAATGAACTAGAACTGCGGTGCCCATTTCTGGCACTGTGGCACCAGTGTTTCTGGTGCTGAGGCACTACGGTGCCACTTTTTGGGCACCGCGGTGCTAGTGCTCTGGAGCTAAGGCATCGAGTGCCTATTTTTTGGCACTGCGATGCCTAGCTGCTGGTCCAGTTGAGCTTTTTAGCTCTCTTTGATTCTTCGGACATCGTTTCAGCTTCATAAACTTCTCCTTCTTAGGGCCAAATATACACTAAGCCTCAATTTCTTATTTTCTATAATAAAAATACAAAATAACATTAAAACAACACAAATGCTTGAGAACTTATAATTCTTTTGAACTTAGAGAATACTTGATTTATGATTAAAGTACACACTCATCAAAGAGCTAAGAGTTAGAACTTTTCTAGAGGTCTTTTGAGGTAAACGTCCAATTGAGTTATCCTGAAAAATGTTAGAAGCACTTAGGTTTTTGAGCACTAAAGCTAAATCAGCTAGTTCCCTTGATTGATGTCTAAGGATATCCTCCTAGTAGCCGACTTGAGCTTATATATAAACGTTTTTATTTGGTTAAGCACATATTATTTTCATCTAGCCTAAAACACTTATATCTTACACTTTGTTCTATGTATGAGTAGAGTAAAGGATATTAGGACAATGCTTTAAATATATCAGGTTAAGAAAAAAAAAAAAAAACAAGTGTGGGAGGAAGTTAATAGTTATTAGTTAAGGGAGGTATAGGAAAGAAAATAAGAGAGTTGCTCAAATAAATTTAAAAAGAGGAGATTGAATTATAAAACAAAATAGAGAAAAAAAAATTATTATCATCTTTATTTCTACATTAGTGAATAAAAAATTTATTTCCTTATATTATGTAATTCTGTAAGTAATTTCTCTTAAGGATATTTGAAAGATTGGTTAGAATGAAGAAAGATCTAACGTATTATGTTTGGCCTTATTTTTATGTGTTTCATTGAAGTTGATGGTGTGTTTATTGCAAATTTTTAGATGTCTCTACTCTATGAAATATATAGAATCTTTTGTGTATCATATACTTTATTTTTTATAACCTTTTAATGAAACTAAAACTCAAAATTGACCATTTTTTCTTTGAGAAATAATTACACAAATATTTTTAGAACATAACGCCTCAGTAGTAAAAATCTAATAAATGTTGTAACTGAAGGAGTTAAAAAAAAAAAAACAAAAGACACCACAATACTTCTGCTTATGCTATGCATACATGATGATAATGAAATACTGATATACATGTCCATATACTCCATGCATAATTTACTGAAAATGTAAGGTATATAGATATCATAACTTACACATAATACTTATTTCTCTTGTTGCAATTGAGTAGTTTACTTACTTTGTTTCCAAGCTTTTATTTTTTCACTCGTGAAATGCTCTTTACTAATGGTATAATTGACGTCTCCCTAACAATTTACCAATAATATACTGATAACTTTTTGAAATTAGAGTTATTTTGTGGCTAAATGCATTTTAGTTTCCTATATCCTTGTTAAAATAATTTAATTTTAGTTGCATTTTAATCAATTTTTATTTTATTTTATTTTTATTTTATTATATGTTTTGTGTAGGTTAAATGGCGAAAAATGGCAAAAATGGAGGAAAAAGAGCATTAAAGTTATTTTATAATTAATTTTAGTTAAAATTACTTAAAGAAATGATCGGTTATTGAACTTCACTTGCGCGACTAAAAAAAGGAAGTGAAATCGCCATTCCAACCATCCGATCAACTTCTAATTGCCCCAAATTGAACGTGAGTACACGCGGACACAGAAGTGAGTGAGGGAGCAAGCGCATGCCCACCTGACAACTATTATCAACCGCACACTTGCCCTCCCTTAGATCCATTGCCTCGTGAATCATCGTCCACTCATGCAATCATCTGCTCCAGCTGTTCTCATGTTGACACATCACCGTAACACTTTCTACCCAATAATCATTTACCACGTGGATCCCAATTATATCTGAAGTACAGTTGCAGCTGATTTGGACACACCAAATCCCTTGGAACTAGACCCTTGCATTGGATTAGGTGTTTTGCGTCTCCGTGCACCTGCGAATTTGGACCAGTAATTTCGTGACTTGCAATCTAGCCTTTTCATTCAGCTAATCAAGCGAAGCCATATGGATCATACTAGTTCCCTTAAGCTATTTGCACTTCCTTTCTATCACATCGGATCATGAGCGTCAGTTTACTCTTTATTATTAGATTAGATCCTAGCCATCTGTTTTGTTAATCAAACGGCTCAAAATCAAGAGAACTCCTTCTAACATTTTCAACTAGGTTTTTATTTTAAAGAGAGGAGCCTCCAAGCTTCATTTTGTGCAAGTGGAAGCTCCAATATTCTATTTTTGGAGCCAGAAAATATTAAGAAAATATTTTATACATAAATAAATTATATATTAATATATAATTTTAGGTTTAGCTTTGACAGTATTTTAGTTTTTAGATTTATATGTAGTGATTAATATCTTCGAGAGCAACTTTTGAGTGCCAGAATCAAGAAGACAAATTATTGGTATTCATAATAGTATACAGTTCTAATCATAATATTTTGCCACATCAAACTAACAAATAAGCATGCTCTAAAAGATAGCAATTTAATATAGAAAGCAAATACATCATCTCAAGAAAATAGTTATCATAAAATATTCCAAAAATATTGCACATAATTCATAACCTAATAATTGTGTAAAAGATCAGATCAATAATCATGTTAGGATTTTAAGATTAGGCGAAGTAAAACCTCCTACTGAATGTGAATATTCTAGCATATCTCTAATAATGACATATTATTATGTTTAGTAAATAGAAAGAATTTATGACAATTTTATAAGTATAAAAAGTCAAAAACAAATTACCTTAATGCATAAAGTGGGTATAATAGGCAATATATTAATGCTAAAGAAATTACATGATTATCAACAAGCGAACTATACATTTGCATACTATGGATAGTACTTAATTAGTGCTAACCAAATAAGTAACTAATAATACACATAATAAATTGTCATAAAAAATAATTTCAAAAAAATTACCTTCTATAGAAATTGCACATAATAAACCCCTAATATTTTTTTTTTCACTTCTTAAAAAAATTTTCAGCAACACCCTTTTTTAGTTAATAGCACGACTGGGCTCACCTTGGTACAGCACGCATGTGGTCTGGGCTTGCTAGGGCATGGCCCGTGCCTGGCCTATATTTGCGCTGAGCTGGCCTAGGCCTTTGCTAGGGCAAGGGTAGTGCCAGGCACACCAACTCTCATAAGCGAAGAGTGTATTCCACGGACCACCTTACATGGATCTCATAGATCCGTCACGGCCTTTAGATGACTCGTCTTGTCGCTCTTATTCTGACGGCATGCCTGTGTACTTCCAATATTGCCTCGACAATGGTGAGTGAGACACACTCTCCGGCAAATAAAATTCTGAAAATGACATATTATATATGGTTGGAAAGATATTTTCACAAAGAGTTCGATTCTGTAAAAATCGTTCGAAATAATACAACTATGTGATCACGATTTACAGTCAAATGTTTAAAAAACATAACTTTGACTCATTGTATCTTCCAAGCAATAAAATAAACGACTATAAAATTTGAATGACAGAATAATATGATAAGCATCTACCACAAATTCAAAAATCAGATCTAAATAATAAGCATAACCATATAAACAAAAAAATAATGGCACAATGGGGGTATATAATAATTAAAAATACGAACACTTCCCTCTCTTGCCTTTTTCAACCGAGAACGAAGATCACCGTCAGCGGCTCTGATACTAATGAAGGAAAAATGGCACCTTGGTATTGTATGTGAAAGCGTTTATGATGGTGCTGGATCCAATCTCTAAGTGGGTATCAGTCCAGTATTTGCTACAGGAGGTCTCACGGTACTCCGAGTTGAATGATTTCTTCTATGCTCATGGTGAATAATGTTACTAGAATAATCACTATTATACCCACAACTCAAGAGGCTCATCATGGTAGACTAGAGAGAGAGAGTAGAGAGAGATTTCTAATCGTATTTTCTATTGCCTATCCATATCCTCTTAGAGAATACACTTGTAGCCGTATTTTTAATGTATAGTCAATTAACACATATTTGGGAATCTTATCAATTGACTGGCAGAGAGAAAATCACTTGATTTTTTTAATCAGTTAATAACATGTGACATTTTTGTCAAAAATAAATATTTATTATTCATTAATGTCAAGATAATTTCCTTTTTAAGTTTCTCTAAATAGAACTTGTTGCTCAATTTAATTAGGTCGCATTTCCACTATAGGCGACTATAATAGGAAAATTCTAACATTCTAAAAGTGGGGACCTTAGGCAGCTGCCTTTATTGCCCATCCTTAAGCCAACTCCGTCGCGTATATAAAAGAAAAAGGAAAAAAAAAAAAAAACAAATCACTAGACCTTTTCTTGTTACGAGTCTCATTTCTTTGTTGTTTCAATTTTTTTCTCCACATGCATGTTTCTCTGTTGAGTCTTTTTGTTCTTTAGTTAAATTTTAATAGTAATTCAATGCAAGTTTTAAGTTAGTATTAGTTGTGAAACTCTGAAAATAATTTCATTTTTGTATCTTTCCTTCTTTCCATTAAGTATTTAAACGTTAAAAATGAGTAAAATTGAACAATTATAATAATCTAAGGATGAAAATGAGAACTTTTAGAATTCAGGGACTACCATAAAAACATAATGAATAGTTAAAAGGACCAATAGCGTGATAAATGCAACCACTAATTTGCATGATTTAAGTCTCTCCATTTTCCAACCCTCGAAAAACAAAAAAAGCCTCTCCATTTTCCCGTTTCCGTCAGATGTCATCTCAAGCAAGCTGATCAGTGATCAGTCACTCGTTAAAAAAAAAAAAAAGAAAAAAAAGAAAGGGCAAACAGAGGGGGAAAAATGGAGAAAAACAACAAATATTTCCAGAAAGGTTCAAAGGTGGAGGTTTGGAGCGAGGAAGACGGGTTTGAAAACGCCTGGTTTCCAGCCGTCGTCGTCGAACCGCCGTCTGCCCCCTCTGCCAAGAAGAGGAAGCGTTCCAGAAACGACGATTGCAATAGCGTCGTACGCTACGACCACATGCTTTCGGACGACGGCAGCAAGCAGCCACTCGTCGAGAAAGTGAAGGCATATTTTCTCAGGCCAGCCCCGCCTTATGGGACGACGGCTGATCGTAAGGGTTTCGAGCCAAACGACGTCGTTGATGCCTTGTACGACGACGTTTGGTGGACCGGAGTCGTCTTCAAAGTCATTGACGACGACACCTACACCGTCTTCTTCAAGAAGCCACCTGATCTTCTCGAGTTTAAACGCTCTCAGCTGCGCCCTCACTGGGTATGGGCCGAACACAAATGGGTTCGCCCCGAAAAGCAGGTTCTACTGTCCTCTTCAACCTCAATAATGCCGCATGCTTGCGCTTTTTTTTTTTTTTTCTCCCCCTCTTTTTTAAGGGTTTTCCGAAGGTTTTCTCTGTCTTGAATCTTGGTTTTTTTTTTTTTTTTTTAATCTCTGTTTTTTGAGCATGGATATACTTTTTATTGTTTTTCATTCAAAAGTTTTCATTTTTCCCCAGTTTTGTGGTTATTAGTAAAAGAAAGTTGGAAAGATGCTAGCTCTATTTAATAATTTTTATCAAAGATTATTTCTTTGATAAATAATTTTGCACGACTGTTTGAATTTTTTTACTATTGTAAAAAGAATTAAAAAAAAAAGTGGGAACTTACTTTCTTTCTTTTTTCTCTTGTTTTCTTTTTTGTTGAAAAAAAAAAATTTTTGATTCTCTGAAGGCCATGCCGGAAGGAATTTTCGGCCCAGGAACAGCTGTAGAAGTGAATCTGAAAACTGAAGATCCCAGCTGCACTTGGATCCCAGCGGTTTTTCTTGTGCATGTTGATACAGATTCTGCGCTGGTGAAGTATGAGAAGAGCTCCGATAATGGTGGGAAACAAGTTGTTGAGAAGGTAGTTTTACATGTCGAGCAGATTCGGCTTCGACCACCGGAAATGCATGCTAAAAATTTTGACATGAAGGAAAAGGTGGGTGGATACATTTATGTGATTTGAGTTTATCACTACTTGGTTTATCAAATGCTTATGTTGAATTTTGTCATGTTTATATCTTAGTTAAAAATTCTGTCCTGTTTTCGTTTCAGGTAGTCCAAGTCACTCCAGATTGTCAAGAACGGTATGACCAAGTATCCAGTACTGGCAGAACAGCCAAGTCACCTGCCTTAAATATTGAAAGTGCTGGTTCTGTGATGGACGACACAGGAAAAGAAACAACTTGTTCTACCAACAAAGAGGACAATCAAAAGGAGTCGAGTCCTCGCATCGATAAATCAACCTACTTTGCAAGCTCGAATAAGGAGACAGTGAATCACACATCTAATGGTGATGAATCAGCCAAAGTAATTTTAACTACAAATGATGAGAGAATTGAACTCTCAAAGCGACCTTTGGTTAGTATTCAGACTCCAATAGCTAGGATCCTCTTACTTAAAAAATGAGTTGGCTTATGGATTGTACTTGTTTTTTAATTGTGGCCTCCTATAAGTTGTATGTCTATTCTCACTAGAAAAGCTTATCTAATTATTTGATCAGGTGTCAGTTCTTGTGTTTAAAATAAAGCTCATTTGGTCAAACATTACACGGCTTTGGTTGTGCATCAAAATAAGGATTAAGTGAACGCATTTTATTTTATTGTTGTTATTATTATTATGATCACTATTATTTTGCAGAAAATTGCCCGACAAGAAGTTGGGGAAGGGAAAAATCAAGCAATCATACCCCTGAGAACACTCGAGAGGGGTGGATCATTGAAAATGAAATCCACAGATCTGCAACCCTTAGTTGCAGGTAGGAATGATCTCTGACATGTGTTGTTATGTTATTTGAGTACTTATTATAAATAATTAAATAAAGACATCTCTTTGTGCTTTTGCAGTTACGGGGGCTAGTGCGGTGAACATGGCTGACAAGGATGTATTTGAACCGGAGCATGTAATGGAAGAATTTGAAATTTCTGGCATGTTAGTACAGCCTAAAGGAATAACGGGTTCATCAGTTGAGAATTCTGGTCCACCTCCTATTCAGGTAAAGCGGACACTTGTAAGAGATTTAGTGAAACAATTGACTTATTGAGACTCAAAAACCAAATGAATATAACACTATTGAGAACCAGAAAAAAATGAAAGTTTCTCTAGATGGGAGTTACTTAGTTCTTTGTATGCATTTATATATATATATATATATTAAAAAGAAAAAGAATGTGAAGAGGAAATTTATGTGTGAAAGTGTTGAATATAAGCCAACACTCTTTGCTATACTTCGTGTAGGATTTTTGTGTTTCAAAAGTGACTGTTCATGTTCATGTTGATGTCTGAGAATAGGTCTCTACTGAGTGGTATCGACTTTGCCTTGAAAGTTGGATTTTAAGAACATGATGTTCTCTTAGTTTTTAAGTTTTCTAAACGCTGTCTTTAATGGAGAGTTGATGGATGTAATGACAGATATCGGAGTCAGTGAATCAAGCTTTTGTGGACTGTTTTTTTTTCCTGATGAGAAAGAAGACTTTTGTGTTGGAAAAAAAAGAAAAAAGATACGGGCTTCCAAGTGTATTCGTGCTAATTTAGAGATCAAATTACTCATGTTAGAAAATAAGTGCCAAGTAAATCTCTGAGGCTGTATGAACTTGTTGGAAGGATTACCATGGTGACTATCCAAGCATTTTAAGAATACACTTTTGTGCTTATTATCATGGTGACTCACTCTATAGTGATGGTCTCTTCCCTGTATATTGATCCCACACTTCAGTGTTACTAATTATGGTTTGTGTTCTTTGCTGATTTTGGAGGGCGAACAAAATGATAATGAAGCCAATGATAAACTAAATGGAAAGGAACAACAACCTGAATTACTAGTTGCAAACTCACAAGCTGCAGAAGCAGGTGAAATAAATTGAAACTTCATTGATTGTTGCATAAGATCTATTTTCGGTAACTGATCTTTGTATCAACCTTTACAGGTGAAGATCTCAGGGGATCTTGGGCTGTTGTTTCAGAATGTGCAACTGATAAATCCGATTCACCAGTGATCACAGGATTGCAATTAACGGGTATGAGGGCATTCTTTCTCAAAAAATCTCTTTTAGCGTCTCTGAACTTTGGAACTTAAGTTCAAAAGAAACTTCTTAGTAATGCCAAATGCTTTAACATCCTCTTTCCATAAACTACATGTAAGCTTCCATGAACAGATTTTTACTTAAGAATGACTAGGGAGCTGAAGGTATTTGGGGGGTGATAGACTTATTTTCCCTTTTATTTTTATGGAGATTGATGTCTTTCTTAAATGTGTTTGTTTAGAAGATGCACCAGAAGGTGGACAAGATTTAGCATTTCCAAAATCTTGTAGATGAATGTAGATGAATCAGGTAGCTATGACAAAATAAAGGGCTTTCTCTAAATAATCTGGGTGAAGTAGGTAAGATATGACCGAAAGATTTAATTGGTTCATGTGGCTTTAATATCTTAAATTTGTTTATTCTGAAGATGCACTGGGATACGGAAGAGCTCTAGTTTCTCCTACATCTACAATCATCGGCTCTGCTGATAAAGCCTTATCAGTGCAAACTGAAGAAACAACTGGGCATGGAAGACCTCTAGTTTCTCCAACATCTACAAACATTGTCCTTGCTGATAAAGCTTCATCAATGCAAATTGAGGAAACACTTTCTCCAACAAATGTTGGTGAATTAGGTAAGCTATGGCAAAATAAAAGGTAAGAAGGTAAAATATGACAAAAGTTTAATTGGTGGATGTGGCTTTAATATTTTAAATCCATTTCTTCTGAAGATGCACTGGGAGATGGAAGAGCTCTAGTTTCTCCAACATCTACAAATATTGGCTGTAGTGATAAAGCTTTACAAATGCAAATTGAAGAAACACTGGAAAATGGAAGACCTCTAGTCTCTCCAATGTCTACGAACATTATCTCTACCGATAAAGCTCTATCAATGCAAATTGAGGAAACACATCTAACCAATGTTGATGAATCAGGTAAGATATGACAGAATAAAGGTTTCTCTAATTAGTGTGGGTGAAGTATCAAGTATGTAAGATATGACCTAAAACTTTAAGTTGTGGGCTTAAATTTTTTCAATTTGTTTCTTTTGAAGATGAATGGAAGGATGGGAGAGTTCCAGTTTCTACAGCATCTGCTGTCGTTGTTTCTATTGATAAAGCCTTATCAATGCAAATTGAGGAGACACAGGGAGATGGAAGATGTCTAGTTTCTCCAACATCTATGAATGTTATCTCTACTGATAAAGCTTTACCAACGCAAATTGAGGAAACACATCTGTCCAATGACGATGAATCTGGTAAGCTTATGTCTCCAGAAAAAAAGGCATTCGTTACAAGATGCAGGTAAATTAGTTAAGCTATGACACACACACATACACAGTAGGATTCTTATTGTTATTTTTAGAACTTTGTTGGGATTCACATGCAACAAGATGGGGTGACAGTGGAAACTGGTTTGACAGGTAACATCGAGCAAGAGGGCACTCAAAATTTGCCTTTTGTGAAGAGCTCTCCACTTTGGCAATTAATAGAATCAATTGAATTGTTCAAAAAATTGCCACAAAAGCCTCATTTTCGTCCATTAGTGAAATGCAAAGAGATTGAACGCGAAGCATCAGCTATTAAGAATATGATAGACTTTGCCTATTTGATTGACAAGACTTCCAAGTTGCAAGAAGATGATTCCAGAGAGTACTTTGGCAGCATCATGGAAGAACTGGCTAAATTGGAAGAGTTGGGATTTAATGTCAAGGTGGTACAGGGTCATCTAAGTAAGTGTCTAGAGATGAAAGTTAAGTTTGAAGATCTCCAAGATCAGTTGAAAGGAATTGAAATTCAGATCACGGAGCATAGTGATAAGAAGGCTAAAATTGATGGAGAAGTTGCTGAGATAGACAAGGAGATCAAGAGAATAGTAGAAAAACGGGCAACACTAATGTTTGAAAGCAATTGTGAAGGTTCGAAAGTTAGTAATTTGTTATCTGAAGCTGCTGTTATCAATGAAGCGATTTCGACTACAAGCCAAAGTTTCAGAAACCAATTCATTCCTTGGTGACTGATCATGGCAGTTGGTAAAACGTGTATTTTGTTTGGACAGTGAAGAATATGATCCTCAGGTATTTTGGTGATTGATAAGAAGATTAAAATGTATATTTTGGTGTTCTATCAGGTATTTTCTTGTTCTATCCTTGCAGTATGTTTCCTGAATGGATGATGTCAGCCTAGTACATACTTGAAACGAGTTTCAAAAGTAATACTATATTTTGCTAGTTTATATGTTACATCGATTTCCATTACCACTCTTTTCCGGTCTCTTGCAAGTTACAATTTTTAGCACGCGTAGCCTGGTTTTAATGGACCATGAAAACAGAAAACAAAGGTTTAGAAGAAAAAGATGATAAAATCCACTAATGCATTAGATTGTCCTTTTATAAAGTCTAGTAAAGCCGAGTAGCTAGCTCAATTTGCAAGCTATTTGCTAATTTTGAAGCCATATTCTTCGGATGTAGCAGAATCTCCTTGTTGCTCGTTGTCATCAAGAAGAGGAGTGGAAACTACGGTTCTAAAATGCGAAAGTAGGCATCAACTACTGGAAATACACGTTTCTAAATAGCATATCGTTTTTGTAATTCATATGATACACATTTATGTAAAGGGTAATAGTATCATTTTATACCTTGTAATTTGACACTTTATTCAAATTGTACCTTGTGTCTTAGTTATTAACAATATTGACTTTTAGATTTGAATTCTGTTACAAATTTATAGTTAGACACCAATTTAAAGTAATTAATTTGCTGAATAAACTTATTATCGGATCAGTTTTTTTATGTTTTATTTTCAATTTTTTAAATGTTTTAAATTGGTGTCAGTGTATATATTTGTAAGATTTTAAATCTAATGGTCAATATTGATAATAACTAAAACACAAGGTATAAACTTGAATAAAGTATCAAAATACAAAGTATAAAAGTGATATTATCCCTTATGTAAATATATTAAGAGAAATTAGGTCTTGTACGACATTGTTAGAAAATAATTTGAAAAATATGGTAGGGTGTATTTTTTGTAAATCTGGTACCGTTTTTATTAGAAAAATGGCATTTTAAAAAAATATTTATAGAATGTCAATTCTTAAAATAGTAACTAGTTGAAAAACTGGTAACTAGTAAAAATGGTATTTTTCAATAAATTTTATAAAATGTGATATTTTTCTAATAAAAACTGTACAAAAATTGAAAAAAAAAAAAAACACATGACCTTTGTATTTTTGTAATTCTTTTGGGTTCTTATAGATAAAATTGTTAAAAACTCAATATATTAAAATAGGTCTTATAGCAAAATGACAAAATTTTGAGCCCAATTTAAGTAAATGTCTAATTTTGAAATATTATAGCAAAATATCCAGTATGTATGTTTATATACTAAGTGTAAAATATTATAAATCAAGTATAAAAATTCATATACTCAGTAACTTAACTGAAATTAGAAGATAAGTATATCTACCAAGTGGAAAAATATATATACTTGAATATTAAGTTAGAAAATTTAAAAAATATACATCTACTTAATTAAATTTAAAATGTTGGTCATGCACGTAAATTTCTCTTAAAATAGAATAATTTTATTATACATGACGGTGTTGGGACAACAAACTGCTTTTGTTGGTGTTGGGACAACATATGTACAATTGTCACCTCTGAAATTAATTTATTAGCTATAACGTATATTTTGTTTATGTTAGAAGTATTCAAAAAATGGCTGCCATCCATGAATGATTTGCAAATGGAAAGGTATGTACGGTAATTCTTGAATTTTTAACTATTGAACTTTGTTTAAAAGAAAAAAAAAGCACAACTATTGAACTTTCATCTAAAATCTTTTTGTCAAAATCTCCCATTTAACTTATTTTATATCAAAATTAGTGATGGAAAATCTTGATAAAAGGACTAAAATTGGAATGAAAGTTTAGAACTGTAAAATTGGACTAAATTACGTGCTTAAGGATGTGAGGTAGTGCCGTGGTGCTCCTTGGCTCAAAAAATCTGTTTTCCAGGCAGCACCGCGGCACTTCTTGGCCAGTGCCATGGCGCTCTCAGTTTTAGAAAATCAGCAAGATAGTTTTTCTTCTTGGGAGTGCTATTTCACGGTTTTAGCTCTGTTTTGCCTGATTTTCATTGCGTTCCATTTGTATCAGCTTAACCTCAATCCAAAGGGGTTGAAATACCACTATTTGGCACCAATTTATCTTGATTCTTATTTATTCACAGGAATTACAAAACAAAGTAAAAACACATCAAACCAATAAAAATACATAAGATCTAATAAATATTTGGGCTAAATAATACTTGATTTGTGAGTGAATTAATCACTCATTAATGTGAGACACTTGACATTCAAATGTTTCAATATGTAGTTTTTAAAAAAACAAAATAGAAGTCCTCTAATCTATTAACCTATCCAAACAAAATAGAAGCCCTCTAACCTATTGGATTGAAACCATATATACATATATATGTATATATACATGCATAAATTTAGTTCTTGAATTCATCGCAAATCGAACTGAATTTTGACAGCAAATCACATCGATTATTAGAAAATAAAAATAGATAATATATCTCTATCAATCGCTTTATATAATATGCAATTCCAAACACTTTGTGTGTATATATATAAAACATATACCAATCCAGTAGGTTTTTTTTTTTTTTTTCTACCTATCTATAGATATTATTTTGCCTAATTAAAATTCATTACGTACATCTTTTCGTACTAAAATATAGAGAGAAAAAGGAAGAGCATTAAATAATGTGTATTTGTTATTTATTTTTCAACTACTCAAATCGTGATAGTCTGGCTAAAAAAAATATCTATTTATAGGTAAAAAAAAATAAGAACCTATTAGATTATGGCCCTATATGAATTTTAAAAGCAACTAGAGAAACAACAACATCAGATCTACAACTTTATTACCAAACAGATCAGATATGAATACTTATCAATAAGACCAAAATTCAAGTCGAACAATTTATGAGCATCTCATATCACATATTGATTTTCGGAGATGAGAAAAAAAATTCGTGGTGGTTAATCATTACATGCAACAAGTAATTTTAGGATTCTAATTCTAGTGTCATGTTAGAATCAATCAATCACATATTGATTAGAACACCAATTTAAGTAACTATTTACCTCACAACATTTCCAATATTTATCGAGCAATAACCCATGTTGATATTGTAAATCGACCTATTAATGGAGTGGTTTTTTTTTTTTTAGTGGAGTTTAACTAATAACTTCTATTTATTACAAATTAAAAGAAAATACCTACTACTACCCAATTCTCACCCCACCTCATTAGGGATAATAGGTTTTCACGCTGACCTCCAGCGATTAACAATAATAACGGTAATATAAAATAATAATAAAGAAATAAAAAAGTAATAATAGAGAAATAAGACACACAGATATAAAGAAAAAAAGTAGAGGCTCATCTTATTATTATCACTATAGCTATAATAGTACCTAGGGTTTGAGTTCATATAATTTTACTTAAATAATGTTAAAATAAAAATCCTACAAATCCACCCAGTGCAATCTTTTTCCTTTTTAAAAGAAAATAAATTCCACAATCGAAGGAATTAGGAGAGTTAATAGATAATTTTGATATGAATACCTAAAGTCTAAAATGTCCATTACATTAATGCTCCGCAGTCCATCCAACACTCCTTGAGTCCTTGACATGTACGTAATTCATTTTTTGTTTTTAGGTCCCAATTCATTTAGTTTTTAATATTAGTGACAGTGAAGTGACTATAAAATGTTTTCAAAGAGTGTAAACTTATACAACACAATTATAATATGTTCAATAAAATTTAGTAAAAATAGATTTTACAGTTTTAATTTTTTTTTGTTAGTTTTTAATTAACTTTTGCCTCCACAAAAGAAAATTTATGGCTCTACTATATATGTACACGGTGTGGTCATATTTTGAAAAATATACATTGTTAACAAGTATACATCTCAAATTATTGAACATAGCTTTTGGAGTGAACTCCTGAAAATTTCAGTGTTCTGCAATTTAAATCTTGAAATTTTGGATTCTGTAAAATAATACCTTGATATTAAGAATTTTTGAAAATTAATTAATATCCTGGACTTACTTTTTGACCAATTTTAGTAACAAAAAAGTAATAATATCCTCCATTAAAAATACATTAGTCCTTATTATTATTAATTTTGAGGATATTATTGTCTTTTACTAGTAAAAATTATTCAACTGGTATTAACTTTCAGAAATTGTTATTCCCAGAATATTATTTTGCAGAGTCTAAACTTCAGTATTTAAATTGTATAACATCCAAACTTCAGAGAATCTTTTGCAGTTTACCATAAATTTTGAATGTAAATTTTGTGTTCCTGTTATCAAATTATAATTGTATTTAACTCTGTTATTTCTTAACATATTCCGAAAAAAGAAAAAGATGTGGCGTTAGATGACAAGAGTAAAAGAAAAGAGAAACGAAATCTGTAGACAGGATTTTCCTCACCATAGACGTGTCTCTTTTGGTCACGATTGACTGCATATATAGCAAAATTCTCATATCGAATGAAACTGGACAATTGTTACGGCCTTTTTTGATACCTCCTTCACGTACGAAAACCCACTAGTAATTAATTAAAAAATTAATCAATTATTACAATTAGGTTACTTTTACTAATTTCCTTTTAGATGATGGGCCAAAAAGTATTCCCAGTACCAAACAAATATTAGTACAAATAGGGAAAATTACACCATATACGGTGTTTGAGAAAAAAATTTGAAAAATACGGTGCTTTTGTATTTTTTAAGGAGTGGTACGATTTTTATTAGAAAAATATTGTTTTTTTTAAAATATTTAGAAAAATATTATTTTTTAAAATGATTTCTAGTAACCAATTTCTGGAAACTGGTAACTAGTAACCAAAAATATTTATAACTAGTATATAACTAATAACCAGCAATCAGTAACCAGTTTCTAGAAACTGACAACTAGTAACTATTTTAAAAATGGTATTTTTCTAAATATTTTTTAAAAAGTGATATTTTCCTAATAAAAACCGTATGAAAATTAGAAAAAAGTGTGACTTCCGTATATTTGTAATTTTTTTCAGTTTTTGTAGGTATAAGTGTTAGAAACCCGTACAAAGGGTTTTCTTGAGGTTTACCTTCAAAAGTAAAAAGTATTATATAAATACGGTCAGGAGAAAAGAATTCATTTCCATACGGCATAGAGTTGTTATTTTTGGGGGGGGGGGGGGGGGGGGGGGGGGGAGTGAGAGTGAAAAATACGGTAGCACTATTGTAAATAAAGCTATATTCTCAATAAGACGTTTTTCTATTAAAAAGGTCAATAAGTTTAACGAAATCTTTCTAGATTATTAGTTGGGATTCATTCACCATATTTCCTTCCTTCCCAAGTTCGAGACCCAGCTATCACACTTCTCATTTTTAATTTTTTTTTCCTCCCCTCATTAGCTCTAATTAATGGTTACTAGTTTCCAGTCTCGTGACTAACTGGTTACCAGTTACTACTAACCAATTTAGTTGTTACTTTAGTTATCAGTTACGAATAACTGATCTAGTAACTAGTTACCAAACTGTAGTAGTAATCAGATTCACTCATTAAAAAAATAAATTTGGTAACTAGACTAGTTATCATATTGGTTACTAGTTTCTAGTCACCTCTACTAATTTGATTATTGGTTTTTTGTTTTTGTTTACCATTGCAAATTTAGTTATCAGTTTCTAGCTTAATGTCAGATTAATTAATGGTTACTGGTTTTCAATCTTGTGATTGATTGGTTACCAATTACCACTAACCAATTTAGTTGTTATTTTGGTTATCAATATCAAATAACTAATCTAGTTACTAGTTACCAATTTGATTTTTTACTAGTAACAAGAATAGTACTTAGATTCACTCATTAAAAAAAATAAATATTAGTTACTAGTTTCTAGTAACCACTACCAATTTAGTTACTAGTTTCTAGTTTCTGGTTACCATTGCTAATTTGATTATCAATTTCTAGTTTCTGAATCCACTATTAATTTGATTACTAATTATTACCAATTTAGTTACTAAATATCAATTTAATTATCAGTTTTCAAAGTCACTGTAGTAGTAACAAGATTAGTAATCGGATTTACTCATTAAAAAAAGGGAAAAAAAAAAGATTGGTAACGAGACTAGTTATCATATTGGTTAGTAATTTTTAGCTATCAGTACCAATTTGGCTACTGGTTTCTTGTTTCTAGTTACCGTTGCTAATTTGGTTATCGGTTTCTAGTTTTCGATTCCACTATCAATTTGGTTACTAAATATTACCAATTTATTTACAAATTATCAATTTGGTTACTAGTTTCTAGTTTTGTTTTTTTTTGTTTTTGTTTTTGTTTTTTTTTTTTGTGGCTAAAATACTAGTTTCTAGTTAGCACATTTATTTTGGTTATCAATTTCTCATTTTTAATTACAACTATTAATTTTGTTACTAGTTTCAAGTTACTAATTACCAAATAATCTATTAGAACCTTAATCAATATATACTCTTTTTTTCCTTTGAGGCATTTGATCGAATAGGTAGCAATCACTAAATGATGGGCAGCCATGGTAATGGCTTTGCTCGATCTCATAGCCAACAACCAAGATAACCGAACCACTCCTTCCTATGTTGCTTTCATAATCACATCCCTCCATTTTTCTTTTTCTTTTGCATAAAAAAATTATTTTATTTTTTAATTTATAATATATAATCTATCCTCAATAAATGAATAGACACGTTAAACCCTTTTTTTCTTTATAAGGGTACCTCCACCTCTCCTACTTTCTCAGACTCATCCTAGTTCTTCATTATTTTTTTTTTTGAACAATACTCAAAGGGTGAGAGAGATAGGTTCGAACAGATCATCTTCGACCATGGTTATGGTCGTCCTCATCTTCACGACCTTCACCTTATCGTTAGTGTTGGACATGTCGATCGTGGCTTACAACGGTAATCATGAGAAGAAGCAAGATCAAGATGATGGTGATTTATGAGGCTTGGCTTGTGAAGCATATAAAGACAAAAAATCTGGGGAAAAAAAAACACATATACGAATTCGTTTAGGAGATGAAGCAAATAGGGACTGGGCAACGAAGAAATATTGTATGAAAAGAATTAAAAGTAGGCATACCGTATATTTGTAATTTTTTAACTAAAATACCGTAGAAATATTATATGAAAAGAGTTGAAAGTGGACATGCCGTATATTTGTAATTCTTTTGCTAAAACACCATGTTTGTTATAATTTCCCCATAAAAAAAATTGACGAGGTCAAAAGTAAACTCAGCTATGATCGAATTATTTCCACCATGATAAGGAAAGCTATCTCTCAGTTCAAAAAAAAAGAAAAAAACAGATCTGATAACGACACGTTACCTCTTTGGACTCTGATCATGACGATGATTAATAGAAAAAGCTGATTAAGAAGCTTGGAATGGAAGAATATCGTTATTATATGAGATTTTGGCTCATTATTTAGGATATTTAAGTAAATTTAGATGAATAACGTGAAAAAAAATTTCACTTTTTATAAGATTTATGAGAGAGTCTTATCTCACCAAGAAACTACTTTAAAAAACAGAAAAGAAAAGTTGAGCTATATATAGAACCAAAGTGCACATGCATATTCTTAGGTCTCTCGAAAAAGCTGTTGACTTACATTTATAGATGTTACATATATATATTTACCAGACCTTTTTTTTTTTTGGGATCGACAGAAGTGGGGACCAATTATTTGACCTCAAAAACAAGAAAAGTAACCTATTATTAGTTCTACTGTAATAATTATTAGTTATTACGTACAATTATTACTTAAACGGCAGAAACGAAAAGGAAAGGCAAGAGACAAGACAACCAACCGACACAAGCATATTCATATTCCTTAGGCCTTTCTAGTAAACGGTTAGTTTAACATGCATGGTATAAAATGAGTCATAACGTACGTACCCGTCAAGCGTGTTTCTTAGATCCCATCTAGAGAGATCCGAAGCATGTTCAAGAGCTTTTCTCCACAGTACTACCTTATCTGAATCTGAGCCCATCCGCTCTTCATGCTTTCTAAATGCTTCACCAAACGTACCCCTTTTGTCTCCTAACGTCAGAAGGATCAACATCGTAGAATATTCGCAAAAACTATCTGTCCAACATTTGTCCTGCACTCCATGATCTTTACGAGCTCCTCTAGGCACCAAGTGGATCCTCCATAATTCCTCGACAACACTATGATGGAACACCCTTGGATTGCTCCAAGAAGTTCCTCAGAGATATTTCCGCCTTTCTGAAGTTCATTGTCGTCGATAAATGTGTTGATTCCCGCTGCAGTCAAGGCAGCATAGAGGTGACCGGTGAAGGTCTTGCGGGTGTCTGCACCCCTAAAACTTAAGAATACGTACGTCGTTGAATGAGGATGATGGAGAGGACAGTGAGGAGTTCATGGTGCTAGATTTGGTCTGAAATAATGAGATAGCATGGAAAAATTTATTATAGGTAACAAGAGTGTTACGTAGATAGCCTGGAATAATGTAATTGGAGTTAATCAATTAGGTTTATGAGGGAGAGTCTTTATAACATCGTGACTTTTCATTTTGATATTGTTTAGTACTAGGAATATATTTTAGATGGCAATGCTTTGATTAAGCTTGGCCTATCACCGAGAAAGGTGGAGTGAAAGTTAACATTTGTATTAATTAATAAATTAATTTCACGCAAGTTTCTTATGTATGTCAGACATACATAATGGATTGTTAAACCAAAGACAATCCCAGAATTTATCATGCCAAATCGTCAAGAAAAAATTTGCTAAGAGAAAAAGTGACTAACCTGAATCTGTTGTGTTCGACAGCAAATGATGTGATCATGTAAGCGAAAGCAATAAATTATGAAGAACCTAAAAGTAAAAGGTCTTCTATAGCCAGAATACTCTATGTATGCTCAATGGGATCTTTCTCTGTTGATGGAGGCAGGGGAGAAGAGTATGTAGTCTATTTGGCTTGGGGACCAAAACCCTAATAATTATGTCTATATATATTGATAGCCAATAGAGACCTCATCAATTTTTATTGGTTCAGTATTGGGTAACCACACATTACATAGCCCATACTTAATTGGTAATTTTCTGAGCCCATAATTAGATCACTTAATGGCTCTACTTAATTAGACAACCCTAAGCCTATATAATTAGTATATACACGTGTGGCCTATAATTAGGAAACCCAATAATCTCCCTTTGGGCTACACGAGTTTTCCTGAAACAATTATATAATGAAAATTTGAGTGCACAATTTATTGCTGTCTATCAAGAAATTACTCCTTATAACAATCTGGACCATATTGTATATCAATATGAAATCAAAGTGGCCTTTATTGCTAACTGAACTCATCAATGATCATTAAATTAATACACACAATGACACAGAATAAGTATAGATGTGTGACATATAAATTACACGAAAAATGATCTTACATGCATATTTCCAACTGGTCCTACTTAAACTGAAGTGAGATCAATCTTTGTCTTTTCTCTTAATGCATTACCGCAAACTTTATGCTTAAACCATAGTAGGAAAGATAATAATATAATAAATATTATATTTAAATTCATAGTTTATATAAAAATCTATCTACCATATTCTGCATAAATTAAACAAGGAATAAGTGTCATAAATGAACATCCAAACCAAACTACAAACTCCTATTGAAACTGCACATCTTTAAAATACAACATCATTATGAGCAATATGCTTGTGAAAGTACCTTGGGTGATAAATCTTTGGTGAATGGCCATTATCATAGAGTTTGTACTTCCATATTCCTTAGATACTTGTCAACTCTGAATTCTTTATTTAACAATAGATAACTTAAAGTCTATGTGCCTTGACTTCAAGAGTTTCCGTTATTATTAGAACCCAACAATACGGCTTAATTATAACAATAATTCCTTAATGGTCTTTTAAAACCATCAACCACAGCTTGTAGCCTGGTGACAAAGTTCTGCAGTTATATTCTATAAATCAATGACTTATAGCAAGATATATATATTTTACTCCGTAGTAGAAGAAGTTATGATCATTTGTTTAACACTCTTCCAGATAGCTCATCCAATAGCTAATATATATATATATATATTTATAAATATATATATATATGGGTACCAATCCAATAGATATTTCTTTTTTACCTATGCATAAATATCAATTTGGCCAATGAAAATTTTTTATGTATATTTTTTTATTATAAAACGTAGGAGAGAGAAATAGTATTAATGATGTACGTCTTTTCATGCACTTCATTATAGTCATTAGATCACCATTAGATGATGATCCAACAGCTAAAAAAAAACATACCTACACATAGGTAAAAAAAAAAAACCTACTGGATTGGCAACCTATATATATGTGTGTGTGTGTGTATATATAACTAAAAGTGGATCTTTAACTATGTAGGCATCTAACAAAATCATAATCAAGATACCCAATGATCTCCAAAGTTTTCTAATTTCTGATAAATGAGCACTTATTCTAATGTTCTCTCAAAATTCTGTATAACCCATTTTACTGCTACTTAATGATCTATACAAGGATTATACTGATATCTGCCTAACAATCTTGAATATACATAATATTCCGTACTACTGATGCATAAGAGAATTTTTGTCTTTCCTTAGTTTCAATAAAATTATAGGCATTAGTTCAGACTGTATTTATCACTCTTCGCCAATGGGCGTATCTCTTGAAATATAATCATTATCGATATGGCTCTTTTGTGATAATCCCAAGGATACCTCAAGAATGATCTTGATGTATCCATATTCCTTAGTACAAAATAGGCGTTCTCAAGTTCTTTTACATCAGTATCCTTTGATAGAAATTTCTTGGTTTCGTACGACAAGTCTATATTATTGCTATCCAAAAGTATGTCATTGACATACAAAATCAGGAAGATAAACTTGCTTCTACTAAACTTGTGATATATAAATCCATCAACTGAATTTCCTCAAAACGAAACAAGAAAATGACCTGATGGAATCTATAATATCTTAACGAGAGGCTAGTAATCTTTAAATTCACCTAATGTAACTCTAGAACATAATAAGCCACTAGTGCCAAAAATATCCTAAAGGAGTCTTTCATTAAAACTGAAGAGAAAGTCTCTTTATAAGCAATGCCTTCCGTCTAAGTGAAACCATTAGAACTAGACGAACCTAAATGTCAACAAGATTTTAAATCTCATTATCCTTCATGGATTTCATCTCATTATTTATAGCATCAATCCACTTTGAAAATTATAACATTATTTTAGCTTGAGTGAAAATGATTAAATAATTTTTTAATCCTATATTAAAAACATGTTCATGAAGACATACAACATAAATATCCGAATTCTTACTTCTCTTTTCCCTAGTGGATTTCCTTAATGGTACTTTCTCTCGAGGTTGTTGAGTTTACTCTGTTGGAGCAACTTCCTTATTTTGGATATAGAGTTTCTGAATATTGTCTTTATCCAGATTTGCATCTTGAAGAATGTCAGGTATAGAAGCCTGAACATTTTTCAATAGCAACTGAAAAAAGAGAAATGAATTCCTCCTCAAAGATAATATTATTAATATTTTCTCTCCTAAAACTTAACATCCTCAAGAAATTTATATTTTTTTATTTTAAAAAGGATTTATTAGAGGTATCTTAAAGGATAAGACCTCTTAACTTTTCAGAGTACCCAATGAATAGTAGCTAAAAAATTCTTAAGTCTAATTAGTTTCCACATGGCTTGTATGGCCTAAACTTAGTTGGACAACCCCAGATATGCAAGTACCTAATGCTAGGCTTCTTGTCTATCCATAACGCATATGGGATTTTAGCTATATCTTTAGTGGAAGCTCTATTTGGTATGTGTACCATAGTCTTTAGTTTTCCTTCCTAGAGTGATTTAGATGAAGAAGAATGATTAATTACACTTCTTACCATGTCCTTAAGTTTACTTTATTGTCACTGAATAATACCATTTATGCTATGTTTTCTCAAAATTATGTATTGTGGAACAATTCTGTGTGTCTCTAGGAACTGAGTGAAGGGCTCTGGACTTTGTTCTCTTAATCCATCTTACCTGCCACAGTATGCACTATGATTAGATTTGACAGCCTTAATTTTCTAACTTAGTTGAATTTCAACTTCAACATTAAAAACCTTAGACAATACGAAAATTGAGACTTCTCATGAACCAAAATAGATAACTTTGATGAGAATAATAGTCTATGAACGTAATGTAATACTGGTAGCCATTCCAGAAAACCGTTGGAAAAGGTCTGTACGTATCAGTATAAATCAGCTCTAAGATGTCAAAACTCCTGTTGATACCTGATTTTCTTATGTTTGTCTGTGATGCCTGAGATTCTCACATGAATAATAAGCCAATAATAAACATGTTCATATTGCATAATAGACATATCAAGTAACTAGTATCAATTTTATGGTAAATTGCTCATTCTGATTATTAAATACTTTCGATCTGTATTATTGTACTAATGTTTGTTGAAGTGCTCCCATGCAGTGTAAAGGTTCAGTACCCTTAGAGAGAGAGCTTGGTGTGTGAAAGGAACAAAGAATATATTCTTGAATAGCAATACGATATGCACGTGCATTAAAATCATGTTTGTTGATAACTTGGTCAAATAGTAGTTTTTTAGTAAAACGTATTTTTAACGCTTTTCAGTGCCAAATTCACTGCGTTTAACATGTCAAATAGCTTTAATTCATTATTTAGGACTCATTTATAGCATTTTATTTGTCGGCCCCAAGTAAGCACGAGATAGCAGTCACCGTACTGAATTGTGTTTAATTGTACTAAGCTAGCTTAGATTCAGCTTAATCGCGTAATGTCGTTTTTATGTGTTCTAATAATTAGGCATTGATACATTGTTTGCATTAACTTATTTTTATGTATTTAGAGTCTAATTAACTTATTTATATGTTTAATGATCGGTTATGGGACAAGGTTCCACCAGATTACAATAAGATTGGCCATATAGGATCATAAGTCAAAGTATGACTAGATTTCATCTTTTAAGCTAAGTTTCACCATTTTAGTCTATACTGAAGTGTATAGGAATGGCCAGCAATGTGGTGAGTAAGCCAAGAGTGATTTGAAGCTGGACACATAGAAAGTTAGAGTGTAAAATACTAAAAATACCCCTTAGAATTTAAGTTATGTCTTTTCTTAGCCATTAAGTATTGATTTTAGACCAAATCTTGTCATTTCTTTTCTCTCTCTCTCCGGCCATGAATTGAACTACTCCAACCACTATCTAGGCTTCTCTCAACTCTCCTTAACCATATCCAAGAGTTTCCAAGCGGCAAAACTCAAGTTGAAGCTCTAGAAAGCAAGATAAGTGCAAACTAGTCAAGGTGAGTCTACTAGTTCTTCTTCTTTAGTGTTATTTTCTAATTGAAATTCTCTACTTGTTGCAACTTAAGTAAGAGTTTCTCCAGGTCCTCTTGAGCCGTAAAATTTATTTCTAACCCTTAGAAATCAGTTTTGTGGAAGTAGAAGGCAAGAGCTTCAACCAAAGTTCAAACTAGTCAAGGCGAGCTTTTTGTAGAATTTTGAATTGATATTTTATTTCTTTTACTTTAGCTCTTAAATCAAAGCTTTTATTTGATGAATAAAGGTCTTAGGAAACTTTATATATGGCTAGAAACATAGAATTTAAGTGGAGGATTAAAGTTAGACTTAAAGACCCAATGCTTACTATTTGTAGAGTCAAGTATTTTCATTGTTGGAATAAGTTTTCTACACATATAATTTGATTTTTTTACTTAGAATGTGTAAAACATTGATCCTTTTATGTATATCACATCATTTACTTACTGGTTGTGATGTTATACAAGTGTAAAAGAGGATTTAAATTTTGTCTAATTCGAAAGGAATTCAGGTATACTTAGATTGTTTTGAATGATCCTCTTTGATGTGTATATATGGGAATATTGGCTTATCAATTTTTATTACAGATCTTAAATCATGATTTAAAAGATGTGAGAATGTCCTAAAAATAGGGGAGGTGCTGTCCAAATATTTATAAAATCAAACGGCACCATTTAGAAGCAAATGGACTAGTTTTTACAAAATTTTGTGCCATTTTGGATCATTTTTGTACTAAGGATTTAGCATTCATGTTTTTATGATTTTAATCAGTTTTCAATGCTAGTCATTGGCTATTATATACCTCATGTCACTTGTGTACTTTCGAGTCATATTGTGATTTAGTTTTCTGATTTTGTGAAAGTTGTGATTTTAGTTTTGTGATCTTTTTCCTTAAGCATTTTACATTGTAGTGATCATTCTAGTAATAAATTAATATCAGGTCCTTCGCACAGCTTGCCATAGAGTATACTAACCCTTTTCACTATCTTTTCTATCGGACACAATGTTTATTTTAAGTGCATCACAAGAACAGTAGTAGATACAAATGTTTTCCTACATGATTGTGTGTATTATACTAATTATATGTTATTCCTATAGTTATTATAAGTTCATGAAAGACATAAGTATGAAATGATCATTTAAGCATAATTTTTAAGAAGTGAAATTTTCTACGCATTAGATTTAAAGTAGTACCATTATACTGATTTCATGAGACGTGCTTTAAGTGCATTGTTTAGTCTGCCTGCGCTGGCTAGGTATGGTTTGCACAGACATCCTTCCCACATAGGTGAGCATGGCTTATCGACTGCCGGGACTGAACATTATACTATAAGTTATGTGAGATGCATTACCTAGTCGGTCTGCGTTGGATAGGTATGATTTGCATTGGCTATGTGTTTCCTTTCTGCATAGGTGGGCACGGCCTATCGACTGTTGCGATTTTGTAGTATACTCAAGGGCCCCTTAAAGAAAAGTTTTCTAAGAAAAGTACATCAAAATAAAAAGTTATGAAAGAAAGAGTACAATGGGAATTTCAATGAAGTTTATGCATGAAACATGTTCACGAGCATGCATGATCTCTACTTACTGAGCATTAGCTCATTTAGTTCCTGTGATGCAGATAAGGAGATATATGATGTATAGAGTTGCTGGTTGGCTAGCACGCCTTCTTGTCGCCATGATCATATAGATACAGACGAGTTTGACTTATGGGCGATGTTTTCTTTGTATTTTGATACTTTGATGTGTTGTAAATATTACTGCTGATGGTAAGATAAACTGATCCTTTTGGTTGTATATTATGTAAAGACATTTTCAGAAAGTAATACCACTCAGCTTCTTTAGTTTTAAAGTTTGAAAAGTTCAAATTGGCCTATATTTTTTAACAAAACTAAAGTTATTATTTATAAAAGAATAATACTTCCTAGTTTGACCTACATAGTAATATAGTTAAGATAGGGAGTCTTACATTGTCTATATTCGTTAATATATTTAACACAGATTTAAAGTCCGTATAGTTAAGTAGGTTAAGAATTTCATTTGACACAAGACTATTGATTCCCTATCAAGAGATACCTCCAAAGTGCTTGTGTCATATCACAGAGAAATTTTTTTAATTCACTTGTTGTTTTGTAGCATGTTTCTTATTATGCAAAACTAATTGAATGAGGCAATTATCTTAAATTTATAAAGATTATCAATCAAAGAACTAGTAACAAGAAATTTAAATCTTGAAAAAGACTATATTTTACTATTTTCGAAGGAACAAGTATGACTGTATTTGTCCAAGTCAGAAATAGAATACTTTAAAAGTCTTTTCTAAACCCAAAAATTAACCAGTCTCTAACTGTAATCTAAATAACCTTATATAGCCTCTACTGAACTTGTGTCGCCATTGCCCAAACAGATGAATCTTTTATCATCAATTTGCAATCGACTTCACAAACAATCTTGCATAAACATACTTATATGAATAGTAGGATCCGTATTTATTCACTAAGTACATTTGGGTACAAGAGCTAAATTAACTTTATGAAAAACAAAATTGAGAAGTATACTCTTCTTTATATGCCAAAAGACATGATTAGGATAACTATTCTTATATATCTAGTCATTTTTCAAAAAAAAAAAAAAACAGACAAATTACTAATTTTGTTTCCTTTTGCACTCTATGCTGTAAAGCTATAACTGTAGTTCTTTATTCTTATTTCTTTTATCTTATCTTATCTTATCCTGAAATGTATATGCTAAGTGTGTACTTTCATTCTTTTCTCACTTCAATCTATCTTAATCTTGAACATTATAAGAAATAATATCAAATGATTTAGGGTGTTATTATTTTACTTAAGTTAACTGAATTGTGCAGGAAGAGAAATAGAGACTGAATACATGAGCAAGTCTTTCAACTGCTCTAACTTAAGTGCCTTTAGTTTGGAAGCAAGATTAGATATCTACATAATATACTCTCCTATGTTCCTTTAATTCGTATATTATCAGTTGAAGAACTTTAAACTGTAAGAGCAGTAGGACATTTTGTCTGGAGCATAAGATTCAGACCAATGTAACTGAGCACAAACAAATGTACTTATTCTGTTTCTTAAAGTTTGTATTGTTAAGCTAAAATATTAAACTTAATATTAGCAGATATATATTAAGCAGAAACTGAATAGAGAACTAAAAATAAAAAATAACAACTCACATAAAAAACATATCATAGACTAAGCATACAAAGATACAAGGAAATAAAATATAATATCATGGCATAAATCAAATAAACAAATAATGGTAGGCTACCATCACAAAATACCCAAAATAATATTAATAAGCCTTCCTTTGGACCGACTTATCAACTTATAAGTGATACTCTTCAGTGCAGTAATCAAATACTGATAGTAAATCTTATCAGATAACAAATCCTCTTTTTGGTCGATTTACTATCCACATGGAAACTTGATAACCATCACATATTCATTACCGCAGGTGTGTTCATTATTCGGCCAAATATTCACCTTACTTTGGGTCGGTAATTATTCCCATGAACAATAAATACATAATCATTCAAATATCTCAAAACAAATAAATCTACACAATAGAGGTTACTTTAGCAACACGTTGTTTTAGCTCATCTATTCCAAAATATTTAAACAAATAGTGCAAAGAAAATAATAACCAAAGTGCCCAAAATATTAAACCGAAAATTTCAATGCACAAAAAATTAATAGATGACTGGCTGAGTTTTAAACACTTTTATCAACTCTTAAAATGAAATAGAATTTTCAATGGATAAAGTGTGGGTTATACTGAAGCAAGGTTGAGAAAATAAAATTGATCGGTAAGTTTCGGGTAAAAACTCCTTGAATTATCTCGAAAATGACTCAATTCTACCCAGAATCACGATCATAAAACTTCAATTAGGTCAAAAATTAACCTGTAATCCATATAGGCCAGCGCTGCGGCACCCAGAAGCGGTGCCGGGGAGTTGGCCACAAAAAAAAAGAATATTTGTTTCTAGGTAATGGCATTACGATGCTAGTATGTGGTGCCACAGTGCCATCTTTGCTATAGAGTGGCATCGCAGGGCCACATCAGTGGCGCTGCAGCGCCATTCTTTCTGTGGCACGGTGCAATGGCACCAACTTGCTGGAGGCCATCGCCGCAATGCTACAGATGTGGCGCCACAACGCTAGCTTTGTTGGTGGGCAATGCTGCAGCACCACCAACATGGTGCCATGGTGCTACCACGATTTACTGAATCGCAAATTTCAAGAATTTTAAAATGGGAAACCAAACTTGATGCGATTGTAAGCATGTTTTATCCCTAATTTTCAAACTCTATGACCTAAAACTCAGAATTCAACCCTCAAACATTCAATATCTCAATAAAATCATGAAAAATTCATCAATCATATATGTAATATCTAAACCCTAGAAAGTCAAATAGGTAAAGATATAATAAACTAGGGACATACATGGTTTTCTTAAGCAATTTAACATGATTTTCTGCTCTGATGCCACTTATTAGACATGCATAATGGATTATTAAACCAAAGTCAATCTAGAGTCTAACATTCTAAATTGTCAGGAAAAGATTTGTTAAGAGAAAACTAGTGACTAACTGAAATCCATTGTATTTGACAGCAAAGAAAGTAATCACATAAGCAGCAGTGATGAATTGTTAAGAGCTTAAGGGTAGAAGGTTTTCTACAACTAAAATACTCTATGTATGCTCAATAAGATCTTTTTCTATTGATGGAGGTAGAAACAAAGAGTATGTGGTCTATTTGGCTTGAGGACTAAAACCCTAATAGTTATGTCTATATATACTGATAGCCAATAGAGACCCTATCAATCCTTATTGGTTCAGTATTGGGTAACTACACATTATACATCCCATACCTAATTGGTAATTTCCTGAGCCCATAATTAGATCACTTAATGGCCTCCACTTAATTAGATAACCTTAAGCCTATATAATTGTTATATACATGTGTGGCCTATAATTATGAAACCCAACAACATGAAGTTGACAATAATTGTTGAAAAGTGGATGTACTGAAGTCAAATTTCCTCGTTACATATGGGCATGTTGCTATCTATGCNAAATCATGAAAAATTCATCAATCATATATGTAATATCTAAACCCTAGAAAGTCAAATAGGTAAAGATATAATAAACTAGGGACATACATGGTTTTCTTAAGCAATTTAACATGATTTTCTGCTCTGATGCCACTTATTAGACATGCATAATGGATTATTAAACCAAAGTCAATCTAGAGTCTAACATTCTAAATTGTCAGGAAAAGATTTGTTAAGAGAAAACTAGTGACTAACTGAAATCCATTGTATTTGACAGCAAAGAAAGTAATCACATAAGCAGCAGTGATGAATTGTTAAGAGCTTAAGGGTAGAAGGTTTTCTACAACTAAAATACTCTATGTATGCTCAATAAGATCTTTTTCTATTGATGGAGGTAGAAACAAAGAGTATGTGGTCTATTTGGCTTGAGGACTAAAACCCTAATAGTTATGTCTATATATACTGATAGCCAATAGAGACCCTATCAATCCTTATTGGTTCAGTATTGGGTAACTACACATTATACATCCCATACCTAATTGGTAATTTCCTGAGCCCATAATTAGATCACTTAATGGCCTCCACTTAATTAGATAACCTTAAGCCTATATAATTGTTATATACATGTGTGGCCTATAATTATGAAACCCAACAACATGAAGTTGACAATAATTGTTGAAAAGTGGATGTACTGAAGTCAAATTTCCTCGTTACATATGGGCATGTTGCTATCTATGCCAACAAATATGACTGAAAATGATAGGGTACTCTAAAGTGATTGTAGAGATGTTCGTAACATAGAAGACCAGCGTGTTTTAAAAACTAATAGTTTTTTATTTTTTCAATCAAAAAAGTGGAAATATTTTTCAAAAGCACGTTTGGTAAAACTATTTTTATTTTTTGTCTTTTGTTTTTTTGAATGAAATTCCTCAGAGATTTAATTTTTAAGGTAGTATTGGGGACCTATAGATCTATAATTCAACCTACAACAAATTTTGACAATTAACTAAACTCTTTAAGATGGGTGTCAATAGACCCGCCTTTAATTTAATCATAATCTTAGTGTAATGCATAAGGGTTAAGTTTATGGATAATAAACTAAATATAGTCAATAATAAATGAATTGAAGTTGGGATCTTTAATTAAATATTATTAAGAAAGTAGGAAAATTTTGGTTCATCGACATTAAGAATGTGATAGTCTTTTCTAGATTATTGATGTGGTGACATTATAATGGAGGTACTTTATATAATAAGATTATATCGGACTATACCAGACATAATTTGAATCTTCTGTTAACTGTTGAGAATTCAAATGACGTCAAAAGATATATCGAACTTAATCTTGAGTAGTTATAGACTCCTATTTGTAACATTTTGTTTTTTAACCTACTTGTTAAGGTTTATTTATAAAACAAGCCAAATTAGTTGTATCTTGAAAACATAATAATGAGGTATATAGCTGGAAATATAATTTACAGATATGGAACCCATTCCTTCTTGAGCGAAGTTAGATAGATAATTTTCTTGTGTATTAATTCTGAACTTGAACGGTTTAAGTACTCTACTTATTTTATATTTAATAATTAATTGTTCATTGGAGAAGTAATAGAATACGAGGATAGAGATGTAAATACAGAGGTAAATAAGATATTAACCTAACTCTAATTATGAATCGTCTATGGAGGATTGAACTATATATAATAATTAAACTAACAAACAACTCACTATTTTTTGAGTAAAATAAATTATGTAATTTCAAGAGTACTATTCCAGATTTTTAGTTGAATAATATTAGAATTAATAAATTAGATAAATTAATTAAAGAGTTTAGTTAATTGTCAAAATTTGTTGTAGGTTGAATTATAGATCCATAGGTCCCTAATACTACCTTAAAAATTAAATCTCTGAGGAATTTCATTCAAAAAAAACAAAAGACAAAAAATAAAAATAGTTTTACCAAACGTGCTTTTGAAAAATATTTCCACTTTTTTGATTGAAAAAATAAAAAACTATTAGNCTAATAGTTTTTTATTTTTTCAATCAAAAAAGTGGAAATATTTTTCAAAAGCACGTTTGGTAAAACTATTTTTATTTTTTGTCTTTTGTTTTTTTGAATGAAATTCCTCAGAGATTTAATTTTTAAGGTAGTATTGGGGACCTATAGATCTATAATTCAACCTACAACAAATTTTGACAATTAACTAAACTCTTTAAGATGGGTGTCAATAGACCCGCCTTTAATTTAATCATAATCTTAGTGTAATGCATAAGGGTTAAGTTTATGGATAATAAACTAAATATAGTCAATAATAAATGAATTGAAGTTGGGATCTTTAATTAAATATTATTAAGAAAGTAGGAAAATTTTGGTTCATCGACATTAAGAATGTGATAGTCTTTTCTAGATTATTGATGTGGTGACATTATAATGGAGGTACTTTATATAATAAGATTATATCGGACTATACCAGACATAATTTGAATCTTCTGTTAACTGTTGAGAATTCAAATGACGTCAAAAGATATATCGAACTTAATCTTGAGTAGTTATAGACTCCTATTTGTAACATTTTGTTTTTTAACCTACTTGTTAAGGTTTATTTATAAAACAAGCCAAATTAGTTGTATCTTGAAAACATAATAATGAGGTATATAGCTGGAAATATAATTTACAGATATGGAACCCATTCCTTCTTGAGCGAAGTTAGATAGATAATTTTCTTGTGTATTAATTCTGAACTTGAACGGTTTAAGTACTCTACTTATTTTATATTTAATAATTAATTGTTCATTGGAGAAGTAATAGAATACGAGGATAGAGATGTAAATACAGAGGTAAATAAGATATTAACCTAACTCTAATTATGAATCGTCTATGGAGGATTGAACTATATATAATAATTAAACTAACAAACAACTCACTATTTTTTGAGTAAAATAAATTATGTAATTTCAAGAGTACTATTCCAGATTTTTAGTTGAATAATATTAGAATTAATAAATTAGATAAATTAATTAAAGAGTTTAGTTAATTGTCAAAATTTGTTGTAGGTTGAATTATAGATCCATAGGTCCCTAATACTACCTTAAAAATTAAATCTCTGAGGAATTTCATTCAAAAAAAACAAAAGACAAAAAATAAAAATAGTTTTACCAAACGTGCTTTTGAAAAATATTTCCACTTTTTTGATTGAAAAAATAAAAAACTATTAGTTTTTAAAACACGCTGGTCTTCTATGTTACGAACATCTCTACAATCACTTTAGAGTACCCTATCCTTTTCAGTCATATTTGTTGGCATAGATAGCAACATGCCCATATGTAACGAGGAAATTTGACTTCAGTACATCCACTTTTCAACAATTATTGTCAACTTCATGTTGTTGGGTTTCCTAATTATAGGCCACACATGTATATAACAATTATATAGGCTTAAGGCTATCTAATTAAGTGGAGGCCATTAAGTGATCTAATTATGGGCTCAGAAAATTACCAATTAGGTATGGAATGTATAATATATAGTTACCCAATACTGAACCAATAAGGATTGATAGGGTCTCTATTGGCTATCAGTATATATAGACATAACTATTAGGGTTTTAGTCCTCAAACCAAATAGACCACATACTCTTTGTTTCTACCTCCATCAATAGAAAAAGATCTTATTGAGCATACATAGAGTATTTTAGTTGTAGAAAACCTTCTACCCTTAAGCTCTTAACAATTCATCACTGCTGCTTATGTGATTACTTCCTTTGCTGTCAAATACAAAGGATTTCAGTTAGTCACTAGTTTTCTCTTAACAAATCTTTTCCCGACAATTTAGAATGTTAGACTCTAGATTGACTTTGGTTTAACAATCCATTATGCATGTCTAATAAGTGGCATCAGAACAGAAAATCATGTTAAATTGCTTAAAAAAACCATGTATGTCCCTAGTTTATTATATCTTTACCTATTTGACTTTCTAGGGTTTAGATATTACATATATGATTGATGAATTTTTCATGATTT
>JXTC01000338.1:264331-290349 GCA_002914845.1 Trema orientale
TATATAAGAATAGTTATCCTAATCATGTCTTTTGGCATATAAAGAAGAGTATACTTCTCAATTTTGTTTTTCATAAAGTTAATTTAGCTCTTGTATCCAAATGTACTTAGTGAATAAATACGGATCTTACTATTCATATAAGTATGTTTATGCAAGATTGTTTGTGAAGTCGATTGCAAATTGATGATAAAAGATTCATCTGTTTGGGCAATGGCAACACAAGTTCAGTAGAGGCTATATAAGGTTATTTAGATTACAGTTAGAGACTGGTTAATTTTTGGGTTTAGAAAAGACTTTTAAAGTATTCTATTTCTGACTTGGACAAATACGGTCATACTTGTTCCTTCGAAAATAGTAAAATATAGTCTCTTTCAAGATTTAAATTTCTTGTTACTAGTTCTTTGATTGATAATCTTTATAAATTTAAGATAATTGCCTCATTCAATCAGTTTTGCATAATAAGAAACATGTTACAAAACTACAAGTGAATTAACAAAATTTCTCTGTGATATGACACAAGCACTTTGGAGGTATCTCTTGATAGGGAATCAATAGTCTTGTGTCAAATGAAATTCTTAACCTACTTAACTATACGGACTTTAAATCCGTATTAAATATACTAACGAATATAGACAATGTAAGACACCCTATCTTAATTATATTACTATGTAGGTCAAACTAGGAAGTATTATTCTTTTATAAATAATAACTTTAGTTTTGTTAAAAAGTATAGGCCAATTTGAACTTTTCAAACTTTAAAACTAAAGAAGCTAAGTGGTATTACTTTCTGAAAGTGTCTTTACATAATATATAACCAAAAGGATCAGTTTATCTTACCATCAGCAGTAATATTTACAACACATCAAAATATCAAAATACAAAGAAAACATCGGCCACAAGTCAAGCTCGTCTGTATCTGTATGATCATGGCGACAAGAAGGCGTGCTAGCCAACCAGCAACTCTATACATCATATATCTCCTCATCTGCATCACAGGAACTAAATGAGCTAATGCTCAGTAAGTAGAGATCATGCATGCTCGTGAACGTGTTTCATGCAAAAACTTCATTGAAATTCCCATTGTACTCTTTCTTTCATAACTTTTTATTTTGATGCACTTTTCTTAGAAAACGTTTCTTTAAAGGGCCCTTGAGTATACTACAATGCCGCAACAGTCGATAGGCCGTGCCTACCTATGCAGAAAGGAAACACATGGCCAATGCAAACTATACCTATCTAACGCAGACCGACTAGGTAATGCATCTCACAGTATAATGTTCAGTCCCGGCAGTCGATAAGCCATGCACACCTATGTGGGAAGGATGTCTGTGCAAACCATACCTAGCCAGCGCAGGCAGACTAAACAATGCACTTAAAGCACGTCTCATGAAATCAGTATAATGGTACTACTTTAAATGTAATGCGTAGAAAATTTCACTTCTTAAAAGTTATGCTTAAATGATCATATCATACTTATGTCTTTCCTGAACTTATAATAACTATAGGAATAACATATAATTAGTATAATACACACAATCATGTAGGAAAACATTTGTATCTACTACTGTTCTTGTGATGCACTTAAAATAAACCTTGTGTCCGATAGAAAAGATAGTAAAAAGGGTTAGTATACTCTATGGCAAGCTGTGCGAAGGACCTGATATTAATTTATTACTAGAATGATCACTACAATGTAAAATGCTTAAGAAAAAAGATCACAAAACTAAAATCACAACTTTCACAAAATCAGAAAACTAAATCACAATATGACTCGAAAGTACACAAGTGACATGAGGTATATAATAGCCAATGACTAGCATTGAAAACTGATTAAAATCATAAAAACATGAATGCTAAATCCTTAGTACAAAAATGATCCAAAATGGCACAAAATTTTGTAAAAACTAGTCCATTTGCTTCTAAATGGTGCCGTTAATTTTATAAATATTTGGACAGCACCTCCCCTATTTTTAGGACATTCTCACATCTTTTAAATCATGATTTAAGACCTGCAATAAAAATTGATAAGCCAATGTTGCCATATATACACATCAAAGAGGATCATTCAAAACAATCTAAGTATACCTGAATTCCTTTCGATTTAGACAAAATTTAAACCCACTTTTACACTTGTACAACATCACAACCAGTAAGTAAATGATGTGATATACATAAAAGGATCAATGTTTTACACATTCTAAGTAAAGAAATCAAATTATATGTGTAGAAAACTTATTCCAACAATGAAAATACTTGACTCTACAAATAGTAAGTTTTGGGTCTTTAAGTCTAACTTTAATCCTCCACTTAAATTCTATGTTTCTAGCCATATATAAAGTTTCCTAAGACCTTTATTCATCAAATAAAAGCTTTGATTTAAGAGCTAAAGTAAAAGAAATAAAATATCAATTCAAAATTCTACAAAAAGCTCGCCTTGACTAGTTTGAACTTTGGTTGAAGCTCTTGCCTTCTACTTCCACAAAACTGATTTCTAAGGGTTAGAAATAAATTTTACGGCTCAAGAGGACCTGGAGAAACTCTTACTTAAGTTGCAACAAGTAGAGAATTTCAATTAGAAAATAACACTAAAGAAGAAGAACTAGTAGACTCACCTTGACTAGTTTGCACTTATCTTGCTTTCTAGAGCTTCAACTTGAGTTTTGCCGCTTGGAAACTCTTGGATATGGTTAAGGAGAGTTGAGAGAAGCCTAGATAGTGGTTGGAGTAGTTCAATTCATGGCCGGAGAGAGAGAGAAAAGAAATGACAAGATTTGGTCTAAAATCAATACTTAATGGCTAAGAAAAGACATAACTTAAATTCTAAGGGGTATTTTTAGTATTTTACACTCTAACTTTCTATGTGTCCAGCTTCAAATCACTCTTGGCTTACTCACCACATTGCTGGCCATTCCTATACACTTCAGTATAGACTAAAATGGTGAAACTTAGCTTAAAAGATGAAATCTAGTCATACTTTGACTTATGATCCTATATGGCCAATCTTATTGTAATCTGGTGGAACCTTGTCCCATAACCGATCATTAAACATATAAATAAGTTAATTAGACTCTAAATACATAAAAATAAATTAATGCAAACAACGTATCAATGCCTAATTATTAGAACACATAAAAACGACATTACGCGATTAAGCTGAATCTAAGCTAGCTTAGTACAATTAAACACAATTCAGTACGGTGACTGCTATCTCGTGCTTACCTGGGGCCGACAAATAAAATGCCATAAATGAGTCCTAAATATTGAATTAAAGCTATTTGACATGTTAAACGCAGTGAATTTGGTACTGAAAAGCATTAAAAATACGTTTTACTAAAAAACTACTATTTGACCAAGTTATCAACAAACATGATTTTAATGCACGTGTATATCGTATTGCTATTCATGAATATATTCTTTGTTCCTTTCACACACCAAGCTCTCTCTCTGAGGGTACTGAGCCTTTACATTGCATGGGAGCACTTCAACAAATATTAGTACAATAATACAGATCGAAAGTATTTAATAATCAGAATGAGCAATTTACCATAAAATTGATACTAGTTACTTGATATGTCTATTATGCAATATGAACATGTTTATTATTGGCTTATTATTCATGTGAGAATCTCAGGCATCACAGACAAACATAAGAAAATCAGATATCAACAGGAGTTTTGACATCTTAGAGCTGATTTATACTGATACGTACAGATCTTTTCCAAAGGTTTTCTGGAATGGCTACCTATATTACATTACGTTCATAGACTATTATTCTTATCAAAGTTATCTATTTTGGTTTATGAGAAGTCTCAATTTTTGTTATTGTCTAAGGTTTTTAATGTTGAAGTTGAAATTCAACTAAGTTAGAAAATTAAGGCTGTCAAATCTAATCATAGTGCATACTGTGGTAGATAAGATGGATCAAGAGAACAAAGTCTAGAGCCCTTCACTCAGTTCCTAGAGACACACAGAATTGTTCCATAATACAAAATTTTGAGAAAACATAGCATAAATGGTATTATTCAGTGACAATAAAGTAAACTTAATGACATGGTAAGAAGTGTAATTAATCATTCTTCTTCATCTAAATCACTCTAGGAAGGAAAACTAAAGACTATGGTACACATACCAAATAGAGCTTCCACTAAAGATATAGCTAAAATCCCATATGCGTTATGGATAGACAAGAAGCCTAGCATTAGGTACTTGCATATCTGGGGTTGTCCAACTAAGTTTAGGCCATACAAGCCATGTGGAAACTAATTGGACTTAAGAATTTTTTAGCTACTATTCATTGGGTACTCTGAAAAGTTAAGAGGTTTTATCCTTTAAGATACCTCTAATAAATCCTTTTTAAAATAAAAAAATATAAATTTCTTGAGGATGTTAAGTTTTAGGAGAGAAAATATTAATAATATTATCTTTGAGGAGGAATTCATTTCTCTTTTTTCAGTTGCTATTGAAAAATGTTCAGGCTTCTATACCTGACATTCTTCAAGATGCAAATCTGGATAAAGACAATATTCAGAAACTCTATATCCAAAATAAGGAAGTTGCTCCAACAGAGTAAACTCAACAACCTCGAGAGAAAGTACCATTAAGGAAATCCACTAGGGAAAAGAGAAGTAAGAATTCGGATATTTATGTTGTATGTCTTCATGAACATGTTTTTAATATAGGATTAAAAAATTATTTAATCATTTTCACTCAAGCTAAAATAATGTTATAATTTTCAAAGTGGATTGATGCTATAAATAATGAGATGAAATCCATGAAGGATAATGAGATTTAAAATCTTGTTGACATTTAGGTTCGTCTAGTTCTAATGGTTTCACTTAGACGGAAGGCATTGCTTATAAAGAGACTTTCTCTTCAGTTTTAATGAAAGACTCCTTTAGGATATTTTTGGCACTAGTGGCTTATTATGTTCTAGAGTTACATTAGGTGAATTTAAAGATTACTAGCCTCTCGTTAAGATATTATAGATTCCATCAGGTCATTTTCTTGTTTCGTTTTGAGGAAATTCAGTTGATGGATTTATATATCACAAGTTTAGTAGAAGCAAGTTTATCTTCCTGATTTTGTATGTCAATGACATACTTTTGGATAGCAATAATATAGACTTGTCGTACGAAACCAAGAAATTTCTATCAAAGGATACTGATGTAAAAGAACTTGAGAATGCCTATTTTGTACTAAGGAATATGGATACATCAAGATCATTCTTGAGGTATCCTTGGGATTATCACAAAAGAGCCATATCGATAATGATTATGTTTCAAGAGATACGCCCATTGGCGAAGAGTGATAAATACAGTCTGAACTAATGCCTATAATTTTATTGAAACTAAGGAAAGACAAAAATTCTCTTATGCATCAGTAGTACGGAATATTATGTATATTCAAGATTGTTAGGCAGATATCAGTATAATCCTTGTATAGATCATTAAGTAGCAGTAAAATGGGTTATACAGAATTTTGAGAGAACATTAGAATAAGTGCTCATTTATCAGAAATTAGAAAACTTTGGAGATCATTGGGTATCTTGATTATGATTTTGTTAGATGCCTACATAGTTAAAGATCCACTTTTAGTTATATATACACACACACACACATATATATAGGTTGCCAATCCAGTAGGTTTTTTTTTTTTACCTATGTGTAGGTATGTTTTTTTTTAGCTGTTGGATCATCATCTAATGGTGATCTAATGACTATAATGAAGTGCATGAAAAGACGTACATCATTAATACTATTTCTCTCTCCTACGTTTTATAATAAAAAAATATACATGAAAAATTTTCATTGGCCAAATTGATATTTATGCATAGGTAAAAAAGAAATATCTATTGGATTGGTACCCATATATATATATATTTATAAATATATATATATATATATTAGCTATTGGATGAGCTATCTGGAAGAGTGTTAAACAAATGATCATAACTTCTTCTACTACGGAGTAAAATATATATATCTTGCTATAAGTCATTGATTTATAGAATATAACTGCAGAACTTTGTCACCAGGCTACAAGCTGTGGTTGATGGTTTTAAAAGACCATTAAGGAATTATTGTTATAATTAAGCCGTATTGTTGGGTTCTAATAATAACGGAAACTCTTGAAGTCAAGGCACATAGACTTTAAGTTATCTATTGTTAAATAAAGAATTCAGAGTTGACAAGTATCTAAGGAATATGTAAGTACAAACTCTATGATAATGGCCATTCACCAAAGATTTATCACCCAAGGTACTTTCACAAGCATATTGCTCATAATGATGTTGTATTTTAAAGATGTGCAGTTTCAATAGGAGTTTGTAGTTTGGTTTGGATGTTCATTTATGACACTTATTCCTTGTTTAATTTATGCAGAATATGGTAGATAGATTTTTATATAAACTATGAATTTAAATATGATATTTATTATATTATTATCTTTCCTACTATGGTTTAAGCATAAAGTTTGCGGTAATGCATTAAGAGAAAAGACAAAGATTGATCTCACTTCAGTTTAAGTAGGACCAGTTGGAAATATGCATGTAAGATCATTTTTCGTGTAATTTATATGTCACACATCTATACTTATTTTGTGTCATTGTGTGTATTAATTTAATGATCATTGATGAGTTCAGTTAGCAATAAAGGCCACTTTGATTTCATATTGATATACAATATGGTCCAGATTGTTATAAGGAGTAATTTTTTGATAGACAGCAATAAATTGTGCACTCAAATTTTCATTATATAATTGTTTCAGGAAAACTCGTGTAGCCCAAAGGGAGATTATTGGGTTTCCTAATTATAGGCCACACGTGTATATACTAATTATATAGGCTTAGGGTTGTCTAATTAAGTAGAGCCATTAAGTGATCTAATTATGGGCTCAGAAAATTACCAATTAAGTATGGGCTATGTAATGTGTTGTTACCCAATACTGAACCAATAAAAATTGATGAGGTCTCTATTGGCTATCAATATATATAGACATAATTATTAGGGTTTTGGTCCCCAAGCCAAATAGACTACATACTCTTCTCCCCTGCCTCCATCAACAGAGAAAGATCCCATTGAGCATACATAGAGTATTCTGGCTATAGAAGACCTTTTACTTTTAGGTTCTTCATAATTTATTGCTTTCGCTTACATGATCACATCATTTGCTGTCGAACACAACAGATTCAGGTTAGTCACTTTTTCTCTTAGCAAATTTTTTCTTGACGATTTGGCATGATAAATTCTGGGATTGTCTTTGGTTTAACAATCCATTATGTATGTCTGACATACATAAGAAACTTGCGTGAAATTAATTTATTAATTAATACAAATGTTAACTTTCACTCCACCTTTCTCGGTGATAGGCCAAGCTTAATCAAAGCATTGCCATCTAAAATATATTCCTAGTACTAAACAATATCAAAATGAAAAGTCACGATGTTATAAAGACTCTCCCTCATAAACCTAATTGATTAACTCCAATTACATTATTCCAGGCTATCTACGTAACACTCTTGTTACCTATAATAAATTTTTCCATGCTATCTCATTATTTCAGACCAAATCTAGCACCATGAACTCCTCACTGTCCTCTCCATCATCCTCATTCAACGACGTACGTATTCTTAAGTTTTAGGGGTGCAGACACCCGCAAGACCTTCACCGGTCACCTCTATGCTGCCTTGACTGCAGCGGGAATCAACACATTTATCGACGACAATGAACTTCAGAAAGGCGGAAATATCTCTGAGGAACTTCTTGGAGCAATCCAAGGGTGTTCCATCATAGTGTTGTCGAGGAATTATGGAGGATCCACTTGGTGCCTAGAGGAGCTCGTAAAGATCATGGAGTGCAGGACAAATGTTGGACAGATAGTTTTTGCGAATATTCTACGATGTTGATCCTTCTGACGTTAGGAGACAAAAGGGGTACGTTTGGTGAAGCATTTAGAAAGCATGAAGAGCGGATGGGCTCAGATTCAGATAAGGTAGTACTGTGGAGAAAAGCTCTTGAACATGCTTCGGATCTCTCTAGATGGGATCTAAGAAACACGCTTGACGGGTACGTACGTTATGACTCATTTTATACCATGCATGTTAAACTAACCGTTTACTAGAAAGGCCTAAGGAATATGAATATGCTTGTGTCGGTTGGTTGTCTTGTCTCTTGCCTTTCCTTTTCGTTTCTGCCGTTTAAGTAATAATTGTACGTAATAACTAATAATTATTACAGTAGAACTAATAATAGGTTACTTTTCTTGTTTTTGAGGTCAAATAATTGGTCCCCACTTCTGTCGATCCCAAAAAAAAAAAAGGTCTGGTAAATATATATATGTAACATCTATAAATGTAAGTCAACAGCTTTTTCGAGAGACCTAAGAATATGCATGTGCACTTTGGTTCTATATATAGCTCAACTTTTCTTTTCTGTTTTTTAAAGTAGTTTCTTGGTGAGATAAGACTCTCTCATAAATCTTATAAAAAGTGAAATTTTTTTTCACGTTATTCATCTAAATTTACTTAAATATCCTAAATAATGAGCCAAAATCTCATATAATAACGATATTCTTCCATTCCAAGCTTCTTAATCAGCTTTTTCTATTAATCATCGTCATGATCAGAGTCCAAAGAGGTAACGTGTCGTTATCAGATCTGTTTTTTTCTTTTTTTTTGAACTGAGAGATAGCTTTCCTTATCATGGTGGAAATAATTCGATCATAGCTGAGTTTACTTTTGACCTCGTCAATTTTTTTTATGGGGAAATTATAACAAACATGGTGTTTTAGCAAAAGAATTACAAATATACGGCATGTCCACTTTCAACTCTTTTCATATAATATTTCTACGGTATTTTAGTTAAAAAATTACAAATATACGGTATGCCTACTTTTAATTCTTTTCATACAATATTTCTTCGTTGCCCAGTCCCTATTTGCTTCATCTCCTAAACGAATTCGTATATGTGTTTTTTTTTCCCCAGATTTTTTGTCTTTATATGCTTCACAAGCCAAGCCTCATAAATCACCATCATCTTGATCTTGCTTCTTCTCATGATTACCGTTGTAAGCCACGATCGACATGTCCAACACTAACGATAAGGTGAAGGTCGTGAAGATGAGGACGACCATAACCATGGTCGAAGATGATCTGTTCGAACCTATCTCTCTCACCCTTTGAGTATTGTTCAAAAAAAAAAATAATGAAGAACTAGGATGAGTCTGAGAAAGTAGGAGAGGTGGAGGTACCCTTATAAAGAAAAAAAGGGTTTAACGTGTCTATTCATTTATTGAGGATAGATTATATATTATAAATTAAAAAATAAAATAATTTTTTTATGCAAAAGAAAAAGAAAAATGGAGGGATGTGATTATGAAAGCAACATAGGAAGGAGTGGTTCGGTTATCTTGGTTGTTGGCTATGAGATCGAGCAAAGCCATTACCATGGCTGCCCATCATTTAGTGATTGCTACCTATTCGATCAAATGCCTCAAAGGAAAAAAAGAGTATATATTGATTAAGGTTCTAATAGATTATTTGGTAATTAGTAACTTGAAACTAGTAACAAAATTAATAGTTGTAATTAAAAATGAGAAATTGATAACCAAAATAAATGTGCTAACTAGAAACTAGTATTTTAGCCACAAAAAAAAAAAACAAAAACAAAAACAAAAAAAAACAAAACTAGAAACTAGTAACCAAATTGATAATTTGTAAATAAATTGGTAATATTTAGTAACCAAATTGATAGTGGAATCGAAAACTAGAAACCGATAACCAAATTAGCAACGGTAACTAGAAACAAGAAACCAGTAGCCAAATTGGTACTGATAGCTAAAAATTACTAACCAATATGATAACTAGTCTCGTTACCAATCTTTTTTTTTTCCCTTTTTTTAATGAGTAAATCCGATTACTAATCTTGTTACTACTACAGTGACTTTGAAAACTGATAATTAAATTGATATTTAGTAACTAAATTGGTAATAATTAGTAATCAAATTAATAGTGGATTCAGAAACTAGAAATTGATAATCAAATTAGCAATGGTAACCAGAAACTAGAAACTAGTAACTAAATTGGTAGTGGTTACTAGAAACTAGTAACTAATATTTATTTTTTTTAATGAGTGAATCTAAGTACTATTCTTGTTACTACTATAAAAACCAAATTGGTAACTAGTAACTAGATTGGTTATTTGATACTGATAACCAAAGTAACAACTAAATTGGTTAGTGGTAATCGGTAACCAATCAATCACAAGATTGAAAACCAGTAACCATTAATTAATCTGACATTAAGCTAGAAACTGATAACTAAATTCGCAATGGTAACCAAAACTAAGAAACCAGTAATCAAATTAGTAGAGGTAACTAGAAACTAATAACCAATATGATAACTAGTCTAGTTACCAAATTTAGTTTTTTAATGAGTGAATCTGATTACTACTACAGTAACCAAATTGGTAACTAGTAACTAGATCAGTTATTCGTAATTGATAACTAAAGTAACAACTAAATTGGTTAGTAGTAACTGGTAACCAGTTAGTCATGAGACTGGAAACCAGTAACCATTAATTAGAGCTAATGAGGGGAGGAAAAAAAAATTAAAAATGAGAAGTGTGATAGCTGGGTCTCGAACTTGGGAAGGAAGAAAAAATGGTGAATGAATCCCAACTAATAATCTAGAAGGATTTAGTTAAACTTATTGACCTTTTTAATAGAAAAACGTCTTATTGAGAATATAGCTTTATTTACAATAGTGTCACCGCATTTTTCACTCTCACTTTTTTTCCCCCAAAAAATACCAACTCTATGCCGTATGGAAACAAATTCTTTTCTCCTGACCGTATTTATATAATACTTTTTACTTTTGAAGGTAAACCTCAAGAAATCCCTTTTTTTAATGAGTGGGGGAGAATGGGAGCAAAGGTAATTCATGTTTTCAAAATTTTCATTTAAAATATATAATTTCCAAATAAGTTATAAGATTTCTCATATTTTAGCGTAAAATATATGTGCAAAATTGATAATGGCTCTAATAATAATAATAATAATAATAATAATAATAAAACAAAAGGAGGTCTACTTCTCTTGAAAAAGAAATAATAGTTCTATGAAATATAATGTATTATACATAGCATATGTAGAGTCAACAACTTAATTGAGAAAATTTATATAGCTAGAAAAGTAGAGAGATAATGATGATTAATTTAATTTACTTGACTTATCTGAAGACAACAAATGTGAAACTTTTTAGGAGACAGATCCTTCACATAATTTTATTTGTCCCTCTATCTTCATACAAACTTACATAGAAGAAAAGTCTAATGTAAAAGTCTAACGTATTATGTTCGACACTTGGTTGTTAATTTATTGGTCATATTCTTATATTAACCTACTCTTATATTGTACACATAAGTTCTATGGGCCCGTTTGATTGCAGTAGTGGAATGGCAATGGTAATGGTAATAATAATCAGAATGGAATTGAAAATGAATGATAATATAATTATGTTGTTTGGTTGGAGTGGTGAAATCAGCAGCTAAATGGACATTCATATGTTTAGTTAACTGTGAAAAGGAATGAAATTAGTTGTACCCTTAAGCTTAAAATAAATAGTTTAAGAATTTAAATTATATTTAGCATTCAATTATTTTATTAATTAAATTATTATTTTATTAAATTATTTTATATTTAGCATTATTTTATTTTATTAAATAAATTATTATTTTATTAAATTATTTCACATTTAGCATTATTTTATTTTATTTTAGGGCGCGTCTACAGTAGGGGCGCCCCTACGTAGGGCCCTGTCTATTCACCGTTGGATGGGAATCTGTATATAAATAGATTCTCCACAGATTCCCGTTATTCCCCATAGATTCCCATCCAACGATAATTAAGGCATGACCCTACGTAGGGACGCCCCTACCGTAGCCATCCCCTTTATTTTATTATTTCATTAAATTATTTATTAATTATTTTTATTAGTTAAATTATTATTTTATTAAATTATTTTACATTTAGCATTATTTTATTTTATTATTTCAGTAAATTATATTATTAATTATTTTTTATTAATTAAATTATTATTTTATTAAATTATTTTACATTTAGCATTATTTTACTTCATTTTATTATTTTATTAAATATTTTTTTATTAATTAAATGGTTTAATTAAATGGTATTCCATTCCACCTTATTTCTCCCAAGATTGGGTGAACTAGAATTCCACTATATTTCTTTCTAATGGAAAGACTTTTCCTATTTAAACTTTCTAACCAAACAACGGAATTGAGTCATTATGGAATTGTTTCCATTCCATTTATTTTCGGTTGGGGGGCCTTAATTTATTGTTTCCAGTTGGGTATCTGACTGTCTGTGTCACTAAAAACTGATGGTATGAATGGGCCATTGTTCTAAACAAAGGGAAAACATTCCTTGATTAGTATATATTAATTTCTTTGGACACTGAAAGTTAAATAGTTGTAATTTTCGATGGAATTTTATATTAAAAGCTGGTTTCATGTTTTATGCATATATATATACACACATATATGGGTACTAATATAGTAAGTATTTTTTTTTTTACCTATGTATAAGTATTGTTTTGCCTAATTAAAAATCATCACGCACGTCTTTTTACGCTAACAGATGGAGAGAAAAAATAATTAAATAATGAGTCTTTATTTTTATTTTTTTTCAACTACTCAAATTATGGTAACCGTTAGATGATGATATAATAACTAAAAATAAAAATACCTATCGATAGGTAAAAAGAAATACCTACTAGATTAGGAACATATATATATATATAGAATGAGACTCAAATAGAGATTTTGTAAAAAAACTATTGATAAATATAAAAAATATCACTACCGATGGGCATAACTATTCTATTCTTTGTTTTCTATTCTTGAAATTTTTTTTTTTCAACAAGGAATGATCTTTTTCTTTTTTTTTTTATTCAACAAAACGTAACTTTCTCTTAACATATTTTTTTTAATCGTTCTCTTAACTTTTTTTTCTAATTTGAGAAATTATCAGTTAATACCGAATAAATAATTACTTCCATTAATAGTAAGAATTTTGTCAATTAATGCCAAATACCTAATTTGTTCCATTAATAAGTTGATTAAAATACATATACAGGTTACAACAAATTTTGAATTAAAATAATAAGGTCATAAAAACAAAAATGTGGTCGCTAATGTTTAAAAAAAAAATGTGATTGCTTTGAGTTACAACAGAAAAAAAAATAACGATAAAAACAAAACAAAAACACAAAGATAACAACTCAAAATCATTAGTTATTACCTGCGTCTACCTTCGTCTCAAAAAAATACAAAATTCTCTCTCTTTTTTTCTCTCTCTACATGCGTCTCTTCCTAACAAAAAAGCCCAGCGCCACCCTGCCTAGTCCCTTCTCTTTCTCTGGCCTCTTCTTCTCACCTTCTTCTTCCTCCTTCTCCCTGCTCCTCTAGATCTGACTTGTAGTACCACCTCTTGTATAGATTTTAGTCCAGTCTAGATATTAAATATAAGATTTCTTCCTAGATCTAGACCTGCTTGGTGGCCGGTTTTTATTTTCTTTTCATTTCTACGGGCATGAATCTCAATTGGTATTGGCCTCATTTAGTCTACTCGCAAAGAACGCAATCAGGAGAAAGTGTCGAAGGCAATAAATTATTAGTGGTCCTTGTTATCTATTTCTCTTGAAGAATCAAAATAACCCTTGTATTTGTGATATATTTTTCATCTTCTTTCTTTGATGAGTTTAAAATTGTAATTCTTATGCTTACATTGTAATTTGAAGATTTTTGCTTCGATTAATGATATTCCCTTGAGAAGCCCGTTTAGATCAAAAACAAAAAACATTAGTTACGTATATATAAACAAGTAAAAAACAAATATTTCTCCCAAAAAACAACTTTGCCTAATAAACTAAAAGAAAAATAATAAACAAAAACTTTTTTTTCAATTTTTTTTTTACTTGAAATAATAACAACTTAAAAACAATATAAAGAAAACAATATTCTGAGAAAGTCAACAACTAAAAAATGAATACCAGATATGAAACACTAATGTGCTCATAAACATCATATTATTTATTGTAAATAATCTAAACATGCTTACTTAGTTAATTTTAATTAGTTCTATAAAAATACTCAACTAAAAATATAACCGAAAATACACTAACAAGAAAGGGCACGTGCCTTAAGCAATTAAAAAAAGTTCACGAAGCCCACCTATACTTCTTACATAGTGATAAATATATAGATAAATTTAAGTATGAGGGGTCAGACTTGATACCTAAATAAATAAAAAAAGAAATAAAAAGGATTTATAAAGTTTGAACTTGCAACAAGTTACTTTTGGAAGTACATAGCACATTAGAACTATAAATGGGTTTGAAATTTTGGGGGATATATATAGCTAAAGAAATGGTGTTAATTGGCGGCATATTAGCTATAAAATTCAACTATGAAAGCAAGAGCAATATTGGAAAATAAATAAGTCCCACTTAGGCACTTACATTCTTGTGACAGAAGACCCTTTTCATGCACAACTCCACCTGCTAGGAAGAGAGCAGAAACCATTGAAAAAGAATTAAAATCAATATAAGGAGAAGCTAGAGTTGTACTTGTACGTAAATATTTCATCAATATGAAATTCTTAAAAAGGTAAACAAACCCCAATTCTGTAGTCTTCTGTTCTTCAAAGATTTCCACTTTGATAGAGGAGCCCCGTTGATATAAAAAGCAGGAGGAGAGAGCAGTGAGTGGGGATATATAAGAAACACAAATGCAAATGGGGGAAAAGTCAAAAACTAAGAAAGGGAAAAGGCACAAATGGAATACACATACATGATTGATAAGGATGGGTTGTTCGTTTTGTGCAATAAACTCAGGTATTTACATTAGAGTTGGCAGAGATCCAACTTTGAACTTATCAAAATTCTTGTGTTTTTCTTCCATGACGTCTCTGACCAACCCAAGCCAAACCAAAACATTCATAATAAAGTTAGAGACATATATAATTGAATGAATATAGATATAGATAGTAAATACTATCTTCTTTTTAATCATAAAAAAAAAAAGAAAATATTAAAGCAGCAGAATATACTCAAAGTCTTGGTGGAATTAAGATTAAACATGGGTGATACGTACTAATTATTCCCCATAAGAATGACGAAAACTGAAATCGCAGAAGCAGAAGCAAAGGGATTGATTGAATTCAAACCTGATTAGGCTTTAAAACAATAATAATATTTGTTTAGGGGAGAAGAGAAGAGAAGAGAGAACTGTCTACTGTCTAGAATCCAAGTGAAGTGACCAAAAGTGTGTACAAGTACAACTACCGTGTATGTCTGTATCAACCGTTTAAGCTCCACTATTGTATTTGCCTACCAACCTTTACTTTACTGTATCAACTCTTGCGGCTCTTGCTCTGCTTTGTGAAGATCTGGATCTTATGATGTCTTAAAAGTTCCTTAGCTTTTTGGTAAAAATTGATTGTATATTCGTTGTAGGTATGATGAACTCATATTTGTCTAGCAACATAGTTAATGCGAACTCTCTATTGAGAGATGGTGGTAATGACTTTTGTCGTTTATTCTTCATTTTGAGAATCAAGTGGCCCATCCACTTGTTACGCATAATTTATTCTGTATTATTTTCTTTATTTTCGAATGGCAAATTTCCTAATTGTATTGCTTCTATTATGTAGCAAACAATTTATTTTAATAAAGAATTTCCCTTTTTTTCAAAAAAAAAAAAAAAACATTACATGTGTTTAAAAAAAGAAAATAAAGTTTTGACATTGTCTTTCTATTTAAGATAAGGTACCTCAATATGCTTGTCGCCTCAATTTTTTTCATCGGAAAAACAAAGAAGCCTTGATTTTTTTCTTTTCTGAAATAGAAAAAAAAAATCACTTCAAAATAAATGCTCTAAGTTATGGAAGGCATCCGTTAAGCTTATTTCTTATTTATTTATTTCTTTAATACATTTTTTTTTTCGAGATAACAGCTTGCATTGAAATCGAGATTTTTTTTTTTCGACAAGTATTGAATTCGAGATTTTTTTTTTTTTTTTGAAAGCAGTATTGAGTTCGAGATTTGAGAAACCAAGAAAGTGGAAAAATTTAAGGATACGTAAAATAATTGGACAAAAATCAATTGGCTGGCATAATTGACGCACGTTCAGCCAAATTGAAAAATGATAATTCTTGTCACAACCCAAAATCTAAGGTCATGACTTTTGATAATTTTGAGTATAAATTAATATAAATAAAAAGTTTTACAAAAGTTCAGAAAAGACTAAATACTTGGATTTTTCATTTTAGTCCTTGAATCATTAAAAATTCTATATAAAAGGGAGCCCATCTTTAGATTAATTTATTAAGAAGGATGCGCCAATTAAAATTTAATAAAATATAGTTAAGTTGTACGAAAATTTGGTTTGATAAAAACTTTAATGTTGATTAAAATGAAGTTCGCAAACCTTGAGTCGGAAAGTCCAAAAATTGATTTACAAGTTAATCAAAATTCCAAGTACTTAAAATTTTGAAAGTATGCTCCTTGGGAATCATAATATCCTATTTATATACGAAATCCTCAAATAGTAGTAAATACATTCTCATACATTCACTTAGTAGAATCAATATACTTGACTAAACAGTTAGACATGGAGAAAGAGTGAGACAAAAAAAGTACCAACCAAAAAGTAATAAGACTTTGAGCGTAAGCCAAGCGACTTGCCTAGCCAACAAGACAACTAACTCGAATGAACCAACTGAAAGGAGGGAAAAATAGAAGGGGTGAGCTTGAAAGCTCAGTAGAGAAATTGTTACCTCATTTAAAAACCTTTTTAGTGATAGAAATCCCATGCATGGTTAGTTTAATCCAAAATACCTTTGCAAAATTATATGTGCATATATTCATAAAAATATCCAAAACTGATAGTCCATATGCACATATATATATACAGATGTACAGAAAGCATAATATCTGAAAACTAATTAGTCCACAAACACATGACACAAATCCACCCATACCCATGAGTTCACCACCTCTCATCAATAGAAACCAGGATGTTAGCACTACATATGCCATACAGCCTGCCTGACACCTAGCCCATAACCGGAGGGAACACCTGTGTGTCGCCTACCAAACCTGGAGGGGCAACCGTATCGCCTACGCCTGCCAAATAGGGAGGTAATGAGAAGAAAGACTCCGCGCGGGTTCACGGACTTTGCACCTTTCGTGGGGCCGCAGTGATACACTGGAAAAAACCCCATGATGCTAATCTGGGACTCATGTGTGATCCTATAATACGTGTAATCTGAACTGATATGTAAAAATGACTATGCAGTAATTTAAGTTCAAATGACGCTCTGATTTTTAGTAAAATGGTTAATTAAATTTTATAGAAAAACGGGTAGCATGACGGCCCTATTTTAACATATCCAAAATAAACTGCACTCGGAAAAGTCCCAAAGCAATCTAATACATAAATCATACCATTCAATTTCATTATAGATATTTAAAAGTTTTAAAATCACGTTTGTTCGCATATGTTGCCGAAAATAAGTTTTATTCAAAAACGATGTAAAAGAAAGGTAACCGAATCTCTACCTCACTAGAATAGCGATACCACGCTACTGGATCCTCAAGGTGTCGTTGGACGATCGTTCAGAGGGCCGGGAACTAATTCCACGCCCTCGATCGCTCACTTGGGAAAAATCAACTCCTCAACGGTACTTCGAATTGATAAGCGGACTTCTTCATTGAATTCTTAATATCCAAAATGGCTAAGTTAGACATATAACTCGAACAATTCGGGTCTGGACCGACACCGGACTGGTGTCACATAAAACTAGACAAAATCTAAGCTATTAGATATCATTTTTCGTGCCGATCACCAGATATAGTCAATATATATCAAACTTCTCCATTTTCTGAGTACATTCCAAAAAAGTGAAGAATCGAGTAACAGAGAGATATAGAAGAAGACTAATCTTGAGTTTTTATGAAATGAGCTCTTATCTAATTGTATTCCATAAACGAATATATATACAAGAGGAGCAACTGTACAAGAGAAGCTAACTTCAAAAACAGAATTAGTTACATTATAACAAAATTGCTAACTAACTTAAACTAATTCTGTTATCTAAAACAGATTAAGCTAACTTCTTAACACTTCCCCTCAAGCTAAAAGGAGTAGAATGAACTCTTAGCTTGTTTCTAAAGTAAACAATCTTTTCTTTATTAAGAGCCTTGGTTAATACATCTGCAACCTGTTCATTTGTGGGAACAAATCTAACTTCCAACTCTTTATTGACCACCTTCTCTCAAATAAAATGAATATCCACTTCAATATGTTTAGTTCTCGAATGAAAAACTGGATTTGAAGCTAAGGCAACAGCTCTTATCACACCACAAAATAGGACATTTAGTGGTAAGAGATAGACCCATCTCCTTGAACAAGGACAATAACCAAATCACTTCAGTAGCTACTTGTGACAGGGCTCTATATTCAGACTCAGTGTTAGACCTGGCGACTACATGTTGCTTCTTTGCACTCCAAGCTATGAGATTACCTCTTAGATAGATACAGTATCCACTTGTAGAGCATCTATCATCCAAACAACTGGCCCAATCAGCATCAAAATAGCCTTCAAGAGTAAAATGACTTGTCTCACTAGTTGTGAAATGCAAATCATATCCAATAGTACCTTTGAGATACCGTAGAATTCTTTTGCATGCCTTCCAATGCTCAACTGTAGGAGCTTGTAGATATTGGCTCAATTTGTTGACAGCAAAAGATATATCAGGTCGTGATAAGCACAAATATTGTAAAGCTCCTACTGTATTGCGATATATGGCAGGTTGGTCGAATAAAATACTGTCATCTTTGAATAGCTTGATGCTACTACACATAGGAGTGGAACATTCTTTAGAAGTTGCCATATTAGTCTTTTCTAGCAAATCCAAAATATATTTGGATTGAATGAGATATAGTCCAGAAGCAATTCTAGAAATTTCAAATCCAAGAAAATAGTTAACAGGCCCAAGTAGCTCAAGTGCAAAATGATTATTCAGATCTTCCATGACTTTTTTAATAAGCAGTGTATCACTTCCTGTTAAAAGAATATCATCGACATATACAAAAAGATAAAGAACAACACTGTCTTTCTTAAAATAAAATAAGGAAGTATCAGCAATAGAATTGACAAACCCCCAGGTGACAAGAGCTTGTTTTTAGTTTGTCAAACCAAGCTCATGGAGCTTGTTTAAGTCCATATAGAGCCTTCTGTAACTTGCAAACATAATGAGGGAACTGAGAATCAATGAATCCTGCAGGCTAATGCATAAAAACAGTTTCTTGAGGATCACCATTTAAGAAAGCATTATTTATGTCTAATTATTGAATATCCCAGCCATTTTGAACAGCTAAGGTGAGAACAACACAAATGGTAGAAGATTTAATGACTGGACTAAAGGTTTCAGAATAATCTAAGCCAGGGGTTTGTTGAAATCTTTTTGCCATCAACCGAGCCTTATACCTATGAATGGATCCATCAAGATGATACTTAATATGAAATACCCACTTATTGTCAAAAACATTCATAGAAGAATCAAAAGGAACTAAAGTTCAAGTACAATTCTTTTGTAAAGCAGTAAACTCATCTTTCATTGCTTGATGCCAACACGGTTCTGTTAAGGCCTGAGCAACACTAGCAGGTTCAGTGTACAAAGACTTAGGCTTAAAGATTCCATTTTAGATCTTGTGGTCATAGTATGAGTAGACTCAGGACAAGCTCTATGTATATTAGATATCACATCAGGAACAGAAGTAGCAGGTGCAGTATGTAGAACTGGACTAGTAGACACAGAACTAGTAGATTTAGAAGTATAAGATGCTACATGATGAGATAAACTAGAAGATGCTGAGTTAAAGAATGGAGTAGTACCATTTTCAATACACTGCTCAGGTGCAGCAGACTGAGAAAAAGAGATGGTTAACTCTGAAATGACCTCAGGTGCTGCATTAGTACCATGTGTAACTGCTGTAGAGGGTTGAAATGAAGAATTGAGATGGGAGATCATAGTAGCATCTGAATTACAAGTATTAGAACTGCCTTTTGAAAAACCATGTGCAAAAGGAAAAGACCCTTCATCAAACACAACATTTCTGGTTATATAAATTCGATCCGAAGAATTCAAACAACAATAACCTTTATGCTTATCACTGTAACTAACAAAGACACATTGAGAGGATCTAAACTCAAGTTTATGAGAATTATAAGGTCGTAAATGAGGATAACATGCATAACCATATATCTTTAAAAACTAGTAATTTGGTTCTTTGTGATAAACCATCTCAAAAGGACTTTTATCACGTAAAACAAGTATAGGCAACCTGTTAATAAGAAAAACAGCTGAGGCAAAAGCTTTCCACCAGAAACTCAATGGCATACTAGCTTTAGCTAACATTGTGAGACCCATCTCAACAATATGCCGATGCTTTCTTTCAACCTTACCATTTTGAGCATGAACATGAGGACAAGGATGTCCAAAGGCAATGCCAAGATTCTGAAAATATGGAAGCAGGCTTCGAAATTCTCCTCCCCAATCAGACTGAACACATTTGAGTTTCCTGTAAATAGTCTTTCAACGTAACATTGAAACTGGATAACAATTTGCTTAGCATCTGACTTAAGAACAAGTGGGTATATCCAAGTGAACCGTGTATAATCATCCACAGAACTAATATAATATCGATACCCCTCTGTAGACAAATTAGGTGCTGGACCCCAGAGATCAGTATGAACAAGTTGTAAAGGATAGTCAGATTTATTTGAAGATGACTTAAAAGGTAAACAATGAGATTTACCATACTGACATGAAGCACAAAAGATTAAGTCTGAAGTAAATGAATTTGGCAAAGACATTTTATTTATAACTTGTTGTAACACCTTTACAGATGGATGGCCAAGCCGATAATGCCACAAATCCATGACAAAAGTGTTCTTAGGCTGACTCTTATTAGTTACTTTGGGAACTAAAAGTGGAATTGAAAACTGAACATCATACGGTTCATTATTCTGACAAGTAGAACCAGTCTGAACAGTACTCAGATCATTATTATCACAAGAAGAACCTGAAACAACTTTAGAAGTAAATGTAGCACCATAAGAACCTTTTTGACGAGTTGTAGAAGAAGGCAAATCCAGCTGATACAGGCTATCTCTAAGCTTGCCTTGAAGAAGAACCTTCTTCGAATTCAGATCCTTGATAAGACAAGAATCAGAGTAAAATTCAACCAGAACATGATTATCATGAGTAAACTTGGAGACACTCAAGAGACTTATAGTAATTGTAGGAGCATGTAGGATGTTACAACCTAATAAAATAATAAAATTATAAAGAGTCGAAGGCACGCATGCCCAAAAGCTATCCGCTGGTCTTCTTGGGCCTCTTTTCTTCTTTTGGTATTTTTTATAAATCATATTTGTAAAAAGTTATATTTCTGTAAATAGTTTCATAAAACTATCCTAGCCTATATAATATTTAAATAATCATTTTGAGCTTGGGCCTGGGCCCATTTGCCTTTTTTATTTTTAACGTAACATATATATATATAATATATTAAGTTTTATATATATATATATATATATCATATATTAATATATATATTTGTTGGAGGCGGCTATAGTAGGGGCGCCCCTACGTAAGGCCCCTGTTTATACACCGTTTGATGAGAATCTGTGGGGAATCTGTGTATACACAGATTTCCATCAAACGGTGTATAAACAGGGCCTTACGTAGGGACGCCCCTACTGTAGACGCGCCCATATTTATTATATAAAAAAAATATTTTCGTAAGTACCTGGTCTCACAACCAGGTGCGTTTATGTATATATATATAATATATTAGTGTATATATATAACATATATTAATATATATATATATTATATTTAAAAAAAAAACATTTTTTTTGAGTTCTTTGGGATTGTTGTGTCGAATTCAAGTTGAAACATCTCTATCATCTTCTTTGTACATTACAAGAAAAAAATAAAAATAAAATAAAGCCTATACCCCCAAAATTAGGGTTTACATATTTTAATCTAATCAAAATAAATTGTAAAAAATTAAAACCTAAGAAACCATATAATTAACGACCAAATATCAACCATACATCCATCATATGATAATTCATCCATTCATCATCAAATACATATAAAAAATAATGCAATACCTACTCATGCATACAAATAATTAATACTATATACTCATATAACCGCTCTGGTACCAATTGTTGGAATTAAAAAACGATTTTCGCAGCGGAAGATTGGTCCAGGAATATTCAAAAATTTTCTCAAAATAATTGACTACATGAGTGCATAGTATTAATTCATATCAAATAGGAATATACAAAGAGAATAGATCTAATACCTCTTGTAGCCTATCAGCGGATTCTAGTTTTTTTGTCTTCTAAACTACGATCTTCCAATCCAAGCCTTAAGCACAACTGGATGAACGTGTGGGTGTTGTGTACAATTTCTTAAAACTCACACTTTAGGCACTTACAATTTTTTCAACACACGAGATTTCAAGAGTTTTGTTCTACAGAGAATAAGAAGACTCCCTTCTTTTTCTCTCTAATTTATGAAGGCTCTGTAGAAAAAAAAGTATGTAATATATTCTACTAGGGTTTTTTTTCCTTTATATATATATAGATATATATATATATTAAACTATTTAATAAATTAATTAATTAATCATATTAATTAATTTATATATATATAAAACGCTTTTAAAGAAAACGTTGGTTTACGTTTTTTTTCTTTTACATACGTAAACTTTTATATATATATATATAATCTAATTAATTAATATATATATATAAACTAGCAGATAACTCTTTTAAAAGAAGAGTATTTTACTTTCAGTCAGTTTCTCAATTTCTATTTATCTAATTATCTGATAATTAGATATTTTTAAATTCAAAATTTCACAAATTGGGAAACTTATCCCTCCATAAATTTAAATTAATTAATTCAAAATTAATTAATTAATTAATTAATAACAATTATTAATTACATATAGATAAACTATTTATCTAGACAAATTGTGCAGCAACAGAAATAATGTAATATCCAGTACTGTGTTTATAAGAGGTGGAATTGGGGACCTATGGACCTGTAATTCAAGCTCCAATAAATTATGACAATTAATTAAACTCTTTAATTAATTTGTCTAATTTATTAATTCCAGTATTACTCCACTAAAAATCTGGAACTGCACTCTTGAAATTACAGAATTAATTTACTGAGAAAATAACGAGCAGTCCATCGATTTAATCATTACATGTAGTTCAATCCTCCATAGACAATTCATAATTGGAGCTAGGTCAAGTTCCGTTTACCTCTCCAATTACATCTTTATCCTTGTGTACCATTGATTCTCTAATGAACAATTAATTTATAAATCTATTATAAATTGAGTACTCAAATTATTCAAGTCCTGAATCAATAAACAAGGGAATCATCTTTCTAGCTTCCTAATAGAAGGAATAGATTCCATATCTGTAAGTTACATTTCCAGCTACTCATTTCATCATGCTCCCAAGATACAAGTATTTCGATCTGTTTACGAAACAAACATTTAACAAGTATGTCAAAGAACATAATGTTATAAATAGGAGTCTATAACTACTCAGGATTAAGATTGATCTACATATGATCATCTAGTGACATTATTTGAACTCTCAACAGTTAACAAAAATATATGTTAGATTCAAATCATGTCTGGTCCAGTCCTATATAATCGAATTATATAAAGTACCTCCATTGTGATGTCAACACATCAATAGTGCGGATGAAACTATTACATTCTCAATATTAATGGACCGTATTAATAATATTTAATTAAAGATTTACTTCAATTAATTATTACGGACTATGTTTAGTTTATTATCCATAAATTTAATCCTCATGTATATAACACTTATATACTAAATTTATGGTCACATAAATAAACTAGGGATTTTATGATATTTAAATACATACAAATTATGCACAAGTTCAAATAGAAAAATGTCATTTTATTAATTCAGCAAAGATCCAATATATACATGCTTTTAGGGTATAAACCTAACATCAAGCTCACTGCCGGAGCTGCGAGGTCATCGGAGCACCGCATCGCCAGGAAAACCGGAAAGAATAGCCGCGGCTTCTGGCGCTCGCCGGTTCCGGCGCTCGCCGGCGACAATTCCGGCGACGAAAAGTCGCAAAACCAGTGGCATTCGTACTCTCTCATCATGAGCTTTCTCCTGGTATGTGTCTCGCGATCTCATTTTGCCCTGTTTGAAAGTTGTCATTTTTGTGTATTTTTGAGCTCGGATTTTATTTTTTTGATCCGATCGTTAGATTATGTTTTTGATATCATTTTTTGTTAAAAAGTTAGCTTAATCTGTTTTAGATAACAGAATTAGTTTTATTTAGTTAGTAATTTTGTTATAATGTAACTAATTCTGTTTTTGAAGTTAGCTTCTCTTGTACAGTTGCTCCTCTTGTATATATATTCGTTTATGGAATACAATTAGATAAGAGCTCATTTCGTAAAAACTCAAGATTAGTCTTCTTCTATATCTCTCTGTTACTCGATTCTTCACTGGTATCAGAGCTCAGAATCTTCATTCATTGCGGCTCTCCCTTTTCTCTCGTCTCTTGTTCCGCTTGCTCTTAAGCTAGATCGAAGCATTTTTTGCTTTCTGGCGCTCACAGATTCTTGATACTGTTCGTGCGTATGATATGGAGGGATTTCTTCTTGGCTCTCATCCCTGTCCTCATTAATTTTTTCAAGCTGGTGAAGGAAGCTCTAATCAAGCTTCCATGTCCTATGCTTCAGCTACTCAACCGTCGAGCTCCTTTGTTCCAGTGCCTCGTCTCAATGTAGAATACTCTGTCTGGATTCGTACTGTTCAAGCTCTTATGACCTGGTTATTTGCTTCAATTTCTGAATCTATGCTTGGTCATGTCATTCACTGTAATTTCTTAGCTCAGATTTGGAGTGTGATTCAGCAACTATTTGCTTCTACATCTAAGGCTCGTCTTCTGCAACTTCGATTTCAGCTTCAATTGGTCAAAAAAGGAGATCTCAGCATCAATGACTATTTTCTTAAGGTTTGAGCCATTGCTGAGAATCTTGCTGCTGCTGGTCAAGCTCTCACTGATGATGATCTTCTTCTTTACATTCTTGGCAGTCTTGACTCTGAATATGATTCGGTGATTGTGAATCTTACTTCTCGACCTGAAGCTATTTCTCTTCCAGAAGCACAATTCATGCTCTGGAATCAAGAAATAAGAATTGATCAAGCTCACTCAATTTCTCTAGTTGATCCTCACTTTGCCAATCTTGCTCAAAAGAATGGAGGTCGATCTGGTTTTTCCAAGAATGGTGGTTCAATCTCTGGTCACTACAATAATGGTGGTCGTGGTAATCGTGGTGGTGGAGGTTTTCGTGGCTGTCCTCGAGGCCGTGGCGATCAAGGCCGTGGTGATCATCGTCCTGTATGTCAAATTTGTGGTCGTGTTGGTCATCTGGCATCTCGGTGCTACTCTCGCACTTTGATCCAAATGTGTCTCTTGACACTACTACATCACAATCTTCTCAGCAGTCTGGTTCTTCCTCCACACCATTAACTTATGTGGCCTCTTCTACTACTGTTAATGATCCATCTTGGTACATTGAAAGTGGTGCCACTGATCACATTACCTCTGATCTTGCCAATCAAACTGTGTCCTCAGACTACAAAGGCAAAGAGAAGATTCAAGTTGGAAATAGTAATAATCTTTCAATTTTCACATATTGGCCATACTATAATTGCTCATAATAATCAGAGTTTTGTGTTAATAGAGAATGGACTTTACATGTTAAGGCCGGATGAACAATCACTGCTTAATACCGAAATGTTTAAAGTAGAACATCCCAAATCTAAAAAGCAAA
>JXTC01000338.1:292485-309429 GCA_002914845.1 Trema orientale
TCCATTAACATTGAGAATGTAATAGTCTTATCCAGACTATTGATGTGTTGACATCACAATGGAGGTACTTTATATAATTCGATTATATAAGACTGGACCAGACATGATTTGAATCTCACATAAATTCCGTTAACTGTTGAGAGTTCAAATAATATCACTAGATGATCATATGTAGATCAATCTTAATCCTAAGTAGTTATAGACTCATATTTATAACATTATGTTCTTTGACATACTTGTTAAAAGTTTGTTTCGTAAACAGATCGAAATACTTGTATCTTGGGAGCATGATGAAATGAATAGCTGGAAATGTAACTTACAAATATAGAATCCATTCCTTCCATTAGGAAGCTAGAAAGATGATTCCCTTATGTATTGATTCAGGACTAGAACAGTTTGAGTACTCAATTTATAATAGATTTATAAATTAATTGTTTATTAGAGAATTAATGGTATACAAGGATAAAGATGTAATTGGAGAGGTAAACGGAACTTGACCTAGCTCCAATTATGAATTGTCTATGGAGGATTGAACTACATGTAATGATTAAATCAATGGACTGCTCGTTGTTTTCTCAGTAAATTAATTCTGTAATTTCAAGAGTGCAGTTCCAGATTTTTAGTGGAGTAATACTAGAATTAATAAATTAGACAAATTAATTAAAGAGTTTAATTAATTGTCATAATTTATTGGAGCTTGAATTACAGGTCCATAGGTCCCCAATTCCACATCTTGTAAACACAGTACTGGATATTATATTATTTTTATTACTGCACACTTTGTCAAGATAAATAGTTTATCATATGTAATTAATAATTGTTATTAATTAATTAATTAATTAATTAATTAATTTTGAATTAATTAATTTAAATTTATGGAAGGATAAGTTTCTCAATTTGTTTAAATTTTGAATTTAAAAATATCTAATTATCAGATAATTAGATAAATAGAAAAACTGACCGAAAGTGAAACACTCTTCTTTTAAAAGAGTTATCTGCTAGTTTATATATATATATATATATATTAATTAATTAGATTATATATATATATAAAAGTTTACGTATATAAAAGAAAAAAAAACGTAAACCAACGTTTTCTTTAAAAACGTTATATATATATATAAATTAATTAATATGATTAATTAATTAATTTATTAAATAGTTTAATATATATATATCTATATATATAAAATATAAATAAAAAAAACCCTAGTGGAATACATTACGTTTTTTTTTTTTTTCTACAGAGCCTCCATAAATTAGAGAGAAAAAGAAGAGTCTTCCTATTCTCTGTAAAACAAAACTCTTGCAATCTCATGTATTGAGAAAATTGCGAGTGTTTAAGGTGTGAGTTTTAAGAAATTGTACGCAACGCTCACACGTTCATCCAGTTGTGCTTGAGACTTGGATTGGAGGATCGTGGTTTAGAAGACAGAAAAGATAGGATCTGCTGATAGGCTACAAGAGGTATTAGATCTATTCTATTTGTATATTCCTATTTGATATGAATTAATACTATGCACTCATATAGTCAATTGTTTTGAGAAAATTTTTGAATATTTCTGAATCAATCTTCTGCTGCGAAAATCGTTTTTTAATTCCAACACTCGGCTGGGCAGCACGCGTCGCCTGGGTCCAGTGGCCGGTGGAGCGACGTGCCGAGCTCAGCTGTTTCAGCAGCTCGGCCTCGTCGAGCAGAGAGGGTGTGTGAGTCGGGAGGCGGGGACGAGGGAGGGAGAGAAACAGTGCACATATATATATATCTATATATATTTTTGTTTTGAGCAAAGGACCATTTTGCCCTTAGAAAGTATGGGATATTACAATTCTCAATCATCATGATTAATTTATTAAAACGTTATCAACCAATCCTATATCGATCACTTTAAGCAGCCTAAGATTTTATTATTATTATTTCTAATTTTTTTTCAAATTCAAACGACAAACCAATAAGAGCAACAAAAAAAATGAATAAATAAATAAAAATAAATAAACAAAACCATAAGTAAACTATGAGCCCTTAATTTTATCTTTGTGACCCCCATCTCCATTATCCTTCCTGTTCCTACTCTTATAACTATTAGCATGAAAATTAACAAATAGAGACAAAAGGGAGGCGTTGAAAACGGCATTGAAGCACCAACCCAAAATGCCGGAGCACCCGGACCCGACAAAATGCAGGTACAGCATCCGACCCGAAACAGCAAAGCTGAAGCCGAACTGCACGATCTGGCAGTCCGTCACGACCCGCTTCCACCCGGGTCGGATTCCAACCGCGCACAGGAAGTAATATCCGTACATGATCACGTGCACCGACGCGTTGGTGACGAGCGCCACGGGGAAGAGCGACTGGGCCGTACGGAGCCAGAGGTAGCACATTACCACCACGGTGGCGTGGTGGTACACGTGGAGGAACGAGAGCCGTCGGACTGAGCCGCCGAGGATGATCAGGAGAGTGTCCCCGAACTCGAGGAGCTTCGAGAGGTAGAAGACTTGGGCCCAGAAGAAGAGGGGCCCACTCGGCTGGGTCCCAATGGGGAAGCAGATGACCGAACGGTCGGGGTCGGAAATGAGGAGGAGGAGGAGAATGGAGAGGGAGCATCCGACGGCCATGATCAGGGAGAGGACGAAGAGGACGAGGCTGTGGACGGCTGTGATTGGTTTGAGGAGTTTTGGGTTTAGGGGGTGGAATCGGGATCGGGAGAGGAGGAAGGTGAGGGAGAGGTAGGTGAGGACCGTGGTGGCGACGAAGCGTGGGGTCGAGCCGAGGGTCTGGCCTGGGTTCCACGCAAAGTGGAGAATTGCTGGGTGCTCCACCAGCCAGTACTGGAGGGTGGAGAGGACCCCGTTCATTGCGGTGAAGTTCAAGCGCCGCCGTGAGGGGTTGTTGAGGAGGAGGAGGAGGAGGAGAAAATTGGGGGCTTCGACTGATATGGATTGGGTTTCTGAAAGGAAGAGGCTCGTAGTGGTGAGTGGTGATCCTCAATTGGAGGATAACGTTACCTTTCTGATATGTTTATAATTAATTTTTTTTTTTTAAAAAGTACATTTTGTGATAGATGTGAGTGGGGCAGACCATGGATATTATTATTATTATTATTATTATTATTATATCGTCATTGCTATTCTTGCTGTTGAATTGGGACGAATATTACGATGAGGAAACTATATCATATAAGACAATATAGTTCCAACCACCGGATAAGGGCTTGTGGCAGCGCTGCTGGAGGTCGTAAATTTTGATTGAAAAAATAAAAATAAAAATTGACACACTTATTTGAGTGAGTGGTATCCCTGCCAGCTCCCTCCCTTCTTTTGGATCTCGGATCCTCTGTCCTATGTCCTGTCCGATCAATAATAACTCAACACGTCATTAAGAAGTAAAGCAGGTTATCTCACGTCTTCTAACGGAAGGGTGCTTCCGTTTAACCATTTAATGCTTTTAAAAAAAATAACAAAACAAAAATAAAAGTGAAAAAGAGGAACACCACGTGTACTGCTACCTACCTCTCATCTCCTTCCTCCTCCTCTGAGTCTCCTGAAATCCCTTTATCTGCTTCTGAATTTCCTCCAAGGAAATTTATTCACTTTTCTTGGAGTTTCAGGAATTTCATGAAGTTTTGTGGAAGAAATTACCTCAACTCGCTGAGAAAGTTCAAGGTTTAGCATTTTTTTTTTAGGGGGGAAGGTTCAGGAGTTTTAGTCACTCTTTTTGGAGTGGTCAAGTAATTTCTATAATTTCTATAATTTCTACTACAATTTTTGTTCACTAAAAATTTAAATAAAGTGCTAATGACCATGTGGGCTGGATTTGACAGTTTGTGTTGATTTGGTGTTCTTCAGCTTCAACATGTGCTGTATTACTTTTTACTTAATATGGTACTTACTTAATATGTTGGTTTTATTATAAAGTTGACACCAAAGGGCTAGTAGTGCTTGTTATTATTTATGCAATAGAGAGGGTTTGTGTTTTTTAGCCTCATTGAAATCAAGGGTGCGAATGGGTCTGTTTTACAAGTTGCAGCTTTGTAATTTTTCTTTTTGCAAGTTGCAGCTTTGTAATTTTTCTTTGTTGTTCTTTTATGCACAATTAAGAAAGTATATTAAACGAATTGCATTGCTCAGTGATTGTTTGAATAGAAATTTCTTTTTTAATAGAGTTGATTTGTCCTATGGTTATGCATTGTTTGAATGGTTTTCTACAGACAGGTTTTTGGCAATTAAGATATGATTGATTTAGTTAAATATTTTAATCCCCATGAGCTATCACCGTTTCATTCTTGGTTTTCAATTCTTTTATTGGCTCTGTTCTAATCTCTAATTAATGGTTTCTCTTGTTTACTGTGAAATTAAACAATATTTACAACTGTTTAGCGGGAAAAAAAAATTACGGACATATAATTTTTTTTCTATCCACAAGGGAAAATCAAAACAGAATTACTTATATTTCTAACTCGAAGAATATATATGTAAAAAAAAAAAAAAAACGAGATTATATAATAAAGGCAAGGACTTTGGACTTCACTTCGAACATGAAAAAAAAAAGAAAAAAGAGAAGAGATATGAATAGGTCCTTTTCATTTTTATTTTTCCAAAGTGGGCTCCTGGGGTTCGAGGAGTTAGGTGGGCGACTGGGTGTGATGTTGCTTTTTTTTTTTTTTTTTAAATTGTTTTTTCAAGCGTTAAACCTAACGGAGAGTTTTTCTGTTAGAAGACGTGAGAGAAAAGGGAAATTTTTTTTAATCATACGTTGAATTCTTATTGGTTGGACAGGGAGTAGGACAGATCCTAGACGGGGGATCTAAGTCCCCTTTTTTGAGTAGTTTCCCAACCAGTTTTGACTTTTGAGGTTCCATTCGTTTAATATATTGACGCATTCAAAAAGGAAAAAAAAATATTTGAGTGGTCTTTTGTTAATGAAAGGTGATCTCTTTCGAAGTTATTTAAAACAAAAAAAAACAAAACAAAAAGAAGACAGTTTTATTCGCCCGGGTTCTTAGTAACCCTAGTAAAAGTAATTTTGACAAATATAAAGATAATTTTGATTCATTATAAAGATAATGGTCAAATGTGTTCAAGCACGATCAAGTTCAAGCACAAGATTAGGAGAAAAATTTAGAGCCTGTTTGGTATTATTTTTTGTTTTCTGTTTTTAAAATTGTGTTTTCAGAAATGAGAACAAAAACTGTTTTATAATATTTTTAGAAAACAAAAGGTATTTGGCAAATGTTTTCTAACAATATTTTTTAGGAAAAAAAATTATATGAATATAAAAAATCATGGGGCCGTTTGGTTCGCCCATTCCATTCCATTGGAATGGAAAATCCATTTGAATGGATGTTTGTTTCAACAACTCTAAATTTTTCATTCAAATAGTCTTTTAGAATGAGTGTTTGTTTCAACAATTTAGTTTTTCCATTCAAATGGTTCATCAGTCACATCAACTATTTGAATGGATTTTTGTGTCTTGGATGAGAATGGAGGGGAAGAGGTGTTTTTGAATGGTCCATTCCAATACTCCCATTCTAATTATAACCCATTCCACTATTTTTTCCATTCAAATGTCTTCCATTCCAATTATAACCCATTCCACAATTTCCATTCAAATACACACATTCAAATAGGCGAAACAAACGGGGCCCATATTTATATTATAAAAAAAATATTTAGAGAGAAAAAGTCAAGAGAGAGTGACCAGGGATAAATTAAGTAAATGAATGAGGAGAGAGAAAGTCACAAGAGAAAAGGTAATGAAAGATAATAATGAGAGAGAAAGTGATAAGAGAGAATATGGAACTAAAAAGTGTTGAGAAAAATAGAAGGAAAAAAAAACTAATGAAAACACACAAGAGAGAGAAAGTGATAAGAATGCATGGAGATAAAAAATAAAGATTAAAAAAGTCACAAAAAATAAAGTAGCAATAAAGAATGAGGAGAGATAAGGTGATTAAAAAAAATGAAGTGATAGAAAATGATGAGAGAGAGTGATGGAATAAAATGAGGAGAGAGAAAATGATGAGAGAGAATGAGGAGAGAGAAAATGATGGGAGAAAATGAGGAGAGAGAAAGTGATGAGAGAGAATAAGGATTAAGAGAATGAAGAGAGAGAAAGTGATGAGAGAGGGTGAGGAGAGAGAAAGTTATGAGAGAGAAAGTGGTTAGAGAAAATTATGAGAGAGAAAGTTACAAAAAAAATGTGTATATGAAAGTTATATGAAAAAAATTTTATTTTTTTTAAGAAAAAAAAAGGTTAAGAAAATACTTTGAAAATAATATTTTGTTGTTCTCTGAATTTTCTGTTTTCTTTAACTCTGTTTTTAAAAACTGTTCTCAGAGAACAATACCAAACACTTTTACTTGTTCTCAGAAAATAATTTTCTGTTTTTAAAAACAAAAAACTGTTTTTTAATTATGATGCCAAACAGCCCCTTAGTTTTTATTCGAACACATTAGACCATGATCGAGCACGAATCATGAAAAAAGAATTCAATTCTTAATATGTATTGTTCTCAACTGCGGCTAAGAAAACGTGACTTTAAGCCAAGTCTATTTGGGAGAACATGAATGCAAAGAATTCCATTATTGAACATCGAAATAAACTATTTTTGGATTCAATTTTTTTAAAACTATTATTAAATTCTTTTTAGAAACCAAAACAAGTTTGCAGTCGCCAAAATATTCTTTTAAAATTAATTTGATATATATTCCTAAAAACTACTAAAAAGGCTGTCAATTTGAACATGTTGTGCAGTTGACCACTAATTTGTCGAACGAGCGACCTCTCACAGAAATAATGCTAGATTTTGAGGAAAATATTAAAACAGAAGCTTATTTGAGACTTGCAATAAAATACTCTCAACCTAAAGTGTTCCCAACTCTTTTGGAGCAATGATATAGGGTTTGTGTTTTTTAGCCTTATTGAAAATATAAAAACATAAGCTTATTTGAGACTTGCAATAATAGATTTACTATTTATATTTATTTTAATACATTGGATATTTATATAATAATTAAAATTCCTTTACGTTTAATTTTTTAAAAAACAAACTATGTTACGTTTAATTTTTCTTTAAAATATAATACATTGAACCTACATATATATATATATATAGATATAGAAATCTATAGCGATAATTATTACGTTAAGTTTTTTTTTAAAAGAAAAAACATTGAATCTTTTGTTACGTTTAAGTTTAATTTTATTTTTTTTCCTAATTTCTAATTAATTGTCTTTATCTCAATACATTAGTTTAGAAAGTAGAGATAATATATTCTCTGTAATTTATTGAACTAAATCTAGAAGTTAGATTAGATGTATCCTTCAATAGTAAAAGAAGAAATAACACTTATAATTCCAATGTATTATCATTAAAGTCGGTTACTACTATATATATATTAACCTTCATGCATATTAGTCACCATTTCTATTTTTTAAAATAGATATGTTTTTAAGATATTTTTATTTTTATTTTGATTTCCTTTAGCAGTTTTATATGTTGCTCAGAATTTACTTTTGACTTGTATTAAAACTTTGATATTGTGTCTATTTTTTATGTAGGAAAATATGGCATATACACTGAAGAACCCTAAACGTAATATAATGAAGAACATACAATAATCTCAAAGCAATGACTATAGATTATAATGATTTGGTATGTACCATATATAATTAACAATTGTTATCAAAATAATCACTTCCTTCTCTAATCTTTGAATTTTAATTTTGTGCAAGAATTTTTCTAACAACAATATTTATTTTTTCCAAATAAAATGAATAACATTAAGACTAAAAAATATTTTAGTAATTAATACATAAACTCATATTACATCAATCTGCGCAGCACGCGGAATCACGACTAGTTTGATCTATATGCTCAAGTCAATAAGCATTTGAAATATATATTTTTGAGTAGTTTCTAGACGAAATACCCTTAAAAATTTTGGATCATATTTTATATCTCAAATGTAAGTTATCAGCCCAATTTGTTTGCTTAAATCCAATGGTTATAGTTTAAAATAATTTATTATTATATTTCGACATAATTTAAGGTAAACGATGAATTAAAAAGTCAAATTTGAGTTGACTTTTGCGGTTTTAAAACATAATTTGCAAAATTGTATAAAATTATCAAATTATATCGAAAATATCACTCTATTAAAATTATGTCAAAAATAGTAGGAATTTATGCAAAATACCACTTTCATCAAAATTATATCGAAAATACGACTTATTGAAATGTCATCGAAAAGTATCGAAAACACCAACTGTTGACATATAAGAGTTTCAATCTTACTCTTATTTTGACTATTACAAATATGTGATTTAGTACTAATGAATTAACTTGAGTGTGTAGTTAAATGGTCTCAAAGATCTAACTCAAGTTTATTAAGGAATTAAGGTTGAAGGTAGATGCATATGGATATATTAGGATTAAGCTTGAAGATGGACAATCAAGATACAAGACTACGTATATATAAGGTATATTTCATATTTTAGTCTTGTATTTGATTTAGTTCATTGAACATAAATTCTATTTATATTCGCTCATACTTTCAAAAGAGTTTTCAAATTATCTTAAGTTTAAAATGGTTATTTTATTTTAGAAGTTTGAAAATAGAATTTAAAAAATGCCAAAAATCCTGTCAGAATTTGAAAAATGACCAACAATGATTTTGGTCGACTATGATCAACCACTTTTCAAACCAGTGGTCAGAAATAACCGTTGGAACTGAACTGACATATCAGACCCAAAACGGCTATATTTTTTATTGACCAACTTTAATTATGGTCCACCAAACTTCTGGCAGAAAGTTAACGACTATAAACGGCAAGTTTTGTTAGATACCTATATATAGAGCCTCATTTGATGGTATTTAATACTTGAGCTTGAACCTAAATTGATATCTATCTACTCTCAAAGTGTCTTAGCCTATTTTTACATTAATTATACTTTCAAATCATATTCTAATCTTAGAGCATCTATAGTGCATTGTTCTCAAATCTTCTAAATCAAAATTATATTTATTATTTTGTGAGGAGAGTTTGTAAGTGAGTATTTACTCTTGTTTATTGAAAAACTATTTGAGTTGAGGTGAGATTGGCACCGGAGACATAATCAACGTATGTATAGGTAAGGTTGCCACCATAGTCTAAACAATCTGTGAATTGGTGAAGTTGCACCATTGTCTAAACAATCTGTATAGGTGAGGTTGGCACCAGAGTCTAAACAATTCGAGATTAGGCGTAATAGAGTTGAAGTTAAGACTATTGTAAAGGGTATGGTATGCCTAAGAAGAATTCACTCTGTTTGTACAAGGGTTGATCAAGCCAATAATCTTGATATGATAGTAGAAAGCTCGAAGCAAATTATCGAGGGGCGGGGACATAGGTAAACCATCGTGTTTGACGAACCTCATAAAAATAACGTTTGCAATCTCTCTATCCCTATCTCTTTAATTTATTTACTTTGAGATTGTGCTTGTTTGTTTGCTATTTTTACTTTTTCTATTCATTGCTTGATCATTCTAGTTAGTTACTTTGAAAAGTTTGCAAAAGTTTTTAAAATCCAATTCATCTCCCTCTTGGATTAGTTAATCTTGGGCTAACAATTGGTATCAGAGATTGGTGCTTAAATTTAAAAGACCTAACTATCTTGAGATAACTAACCCAAACAATTTTCAAAATGTTCCAAATGAAGGGTTTTCAACTAAACCATCTTTTTTCAATGGTATTAGCTACGATATTTGAAAAACTAAAATACTTAAATTTCTTAAATTTATAGGTGATGATTTATTGGATATTGTTGTTTAAGGTCCATATATTCCTAAGAAAATAATTAACAACAAATTTGTTGAAAAAGATTTTTATAAATATGATGATAATGATAAAATCTTGTTTTCTAAAAATTGATGTGCTTTGAATTATTGGTTATGTTTGGCTACTAATACCCATAAAATGTGAAAAATGCTTGAAAGTTCATATGAAAACACAAGTCAAATTAAAAAAAATAAAATTAGTATGCTTGTGCATCACTGTGAGTTATTTGAAATGAAAAAGTGATGAATCTATTGCTCAAATATTTATTAGATTTACTAACATCACTAATGATCTTCATTCTTTTGGGAAAACTCATAGCAATATCGATATGGTAACAAAGGTTCTAAAAACCCTTAATAAAAGCATATCGAGAGGTTGCAATCCAAGAAGAGAAAGATGTCACAAATGTTCCTCTGGAAGAACTTATTAAATATCTTATTTCTCGTGAGATCATGATGATCAAAAACAAAAATCAAGATGGGGAAGAAGAAAATAAAATAAATGTCACATGAGGTGAATATGGAAACAATGAATTTAATGAAGAAATTCAAGAGGAGATTGGTAACATGTATTTCATGGCAATCAATGATGAGGTAAACTCTCTCGAACTCAATAATGACTTATTTTCATGATTTTAATAATAAAAGTGATGAAGAAGAATTAGCATACAATGAGCTACTTGATGATTTTAATGAATTGTATGATAACTATATATGCTTGCTTTAAAAAATAGTTCTCTCAAGAAGAAATTATCTCTTTTATCAAAAGAACTTGAGGAATATTCAAAAGAAAAAGAAGTTATTTTGACTTGTGATATATGTGAATCTTTGAAAAATAAAAATATTTTCTTGAAAGAAAAAGTTTTAGATTTAACCAATATTGTCCAAAGTTCACAAATGGGAAAAAGAACTTTGATTTACTGCTTGGTGGACAAAAATGTGTATTTGAAAAAGGAGGTATAGGATACAAACCTTTTATAAACCAAAAGTATGCAATTTTTGCAACTAAGATGAACATACAAATTTTTCATGCTTCATCAAGAAAAATACATATTTTGGTGTTAAACAAGATTGGGTATCAAAGAATTCAAAGACTAACCCCCAAGGACCTAAAGTTATGTAGGTACCAAAAATCCAATTTGAATCTTTGTTGTAGAAACAAGCTAGAAAGTGGTTGCTCTAAGAACATGATCAATGAGTTTAGATTCTGTAAAATAATACCCCGAGATTAAGAATTTCTGAGAATTAATACCTTGTGTTATCTTTTTGAATAACTTTAACTAGTAAAAGACNGAGCAACAAACTCCATGTTTTGAGCACTCTCCAAGAAGAATGACCAAAATTGACCAAAAATTGCCACTTGGGAAAAGAAGGTTCTAGATACAACGAAATGGGTTCTAGACCATCAAATACTCTTTATTGGGTACCTTGAGGTAGCAGGTAAGTTTCGAGCAACGAACCCCTTGTTTTGAATCCTCTCCAAACAGAATGACCAAAATTGACCGAAAATTGCAGTTTGGGAAAACAAGGTGCTAGATACAACGAAATTGGTTCTAGACCACCAAATACACTTTATTTGGTACCTTGAGGTGTTAGGTAAGTTTTGAGCATCAAACCCCTTGTTTTGAACTCTCTCCAAAGAGAATGACCAAAATTTACCGAAAATTGCCGTTTGGTAAAACAAGGTGCTAGATACAACGAAATGTGTTCTAGACCACCGAATACACTTTATTTGGTACCTTGAGGTGGCAGGTAACTTTTGAGCAACAAACTCCATGTTTTGAACTCTCTCTAAGAAGAATGACCAAAACTGACCGAAAATTGCCACTTGGGAAAACATGGTACTGGATACAACGAAATGGGTTCTAGACCACGAAACACACTTTACTTGGTACCTTGAGGTAGTAGGTAAGTTTCGAGCAACAAACTCCTTGTTTTGAACTCTCTCTGAAGAAAATGACCAAAATTGACCGAAAATTGACATTTGGGAAAACAGGGTGCTAGATACAACGGAATGAGTTCTAGACCACCAAATACTCTTTATTTAGTACCCTGATGTAGTAGGTATGTTTCGAGCAACAAACTCCTTATTGTGAACTCTCTCCCAAGAGAATGACAAAAATTGACCGAGAATTGCCATTTTGGAAAACATGGTGCAAGATACAACGAAATGGGTTCTAGATCACAAATTCTCTTTATTTGGTACCATGAGGTAGTACGTAAGTTTTGAGAAACAAACTCCTTGATTTGAATTCTCTCTAAAGGGAATGACCAAAATTGACCAAAAATTGCCATTTAGGAAAACAACGTGCTAGATACAACAAAATGGGTTCTAGACTACCAAATACTCTTTATTCGGTACCATGAGGTAGTAGGTAAGTTTTGTGCAACAAACTCCTTGTTTTGAATTCTCTCTAAAGGGAATGACCAAAATTGACCGAAAATTGCCATTCAGGAAAACAGGGTGCTAGATACAACGAAATGGGTTCTAGACCACCAAATACNNNTCTCCAAAGAGAATGACCAAAATTGACCGAAAATTGCCATTTGGGAAAATAGGGTGCTAGATACAATGAAATGGTTCTAGACCACCAAATACACCGTGAGGTAGTACATAAGTTTTGTGCAATAAACTCCTTGTCTTGAACTCTCTCTAAAGAGAATGACCAAAATTGACCGAAAATTGCCATTTGGGAAAACAAGGTGCTAGATAAAACAAAATGGGTTTTAGACCACCAAGTACACTTTAAAGTAATGCAATATCTCATCACATTTGTATTTAATATCCATAAAATCTATATAATGGATATATCATTTAAATAATTAATGCATGATTACATAATTTATCTAATTTTTGTTTTTTTTCTAATGTAATTAATAAATTTCTTTTATTTTAATGGTGATAATATATAGATAATATATATTAATGGTCATTTACATCATTTTTCATTCTTATAAGTAAATTGATGAATATACATGCATATGATTAAAATATATTAATGCCAAGACTGAAGAGACCAGTAGAGCCAATAAGTGTTGTCTAAGCCACTCCTAGCTCAGAAAATTCACTTGAGGAAATGAACAATGCTCTCACTATCAACATGCTAAAATTTGAACAAGAGTCAAGGTCTAATTTTCAATCTCTACAAGATCGGTGCAATGAGTTGTCCACCACAATGCAAGAGCAACAAGCTAGACATACACCTCCTCCATTTGTTATGCCACTACAACAAAGTATTAACTCATGCTTTATATCATCAATCATGCACTCATATTTTAAAGTTAACAAACATATGATTAAGAACTAATAATCTACTTGAGTGTGTAGCAAGTTAAATTGAAAGGATCATAAGACATTCAAGATGGATTATGGAAAAGAGCTTGAAGACAAAGTTCAAAAATACAAGACCTAGACTAGCAAAGGTCATATACATAGTTCTTGTACTTAAATATTTGTTTACATATAATATGATCTTCATGACTCAAATTTTTCATAAAATTGGAAATTTTTAAACCAATACAGTCAAACTTGTTTATCTCTAATTAAAATATGAAATTTATTTTACACAAGCTTTTAAATTGATTTTTGAATTTCTATAGTCTCCATATTACATATAAAATCAATTTATGAAGTTACATTTTGAAAATAATCGAAAAAGACTTGAAATAAAAATAAAAAATTGCTCTCGGGTATTTTCGGTAGACCGATTCTCATTTTCATTCTACCGATTCTCTGTCCAATTTTTGACAGATTTTCAAATTCGACCGTTAAAACCGCACTTTTAGTAGCTAATATTTTCGATCGACCGAAAGTACATTTTTGGTCTACTGAAAATGACGGATTGTCTATCAAACGGTCTAAAATGGCTAGTTTTCATTCAAGTCTGTAAATAGAAGCTTTTTTAACACTAGAAATAACTTTTTGAATATTCCTATATTGCTTTAATCATACTTTCAAGTTGTTCAAATTATCTTTTGTGATTCAAACTTTCAAATCCACTGTTCCACAAAAATCAATTGAGCTAAACTAGTTCATATCTTGTGTTTACATCTATTCTCTCTAGGTTGACCTTGTATTAATCATTTTCATTAGAGAGATTTTAGTTGAGTATATCAACAAACAAAAATAAAATTACATTTGTGAGGTGAAGTTGAAAGCATATTCATAAATAACCCGGTTTAGATAAGATTAGCACCGGAGTCTAAACAGTCCGAGTTAGGGGTGATAGAACTAGATTCAAACCTATTGTAAAGATGTGAGTATGCCTAAGGAGAAATCACTCGTTGTGTAGAAGGGACGGTCAAGCCCATTCTCTTGATCCGATAGTAGAAAGCTCGAAGCGGGTTGCCAAGAGCTGGGGACGTAGATAAACCTTCGTGTTTGTTGAACTTCGTAAAAATAGTGTTTGCACTTCTCTATTTCTATCTCTTTAATTTATTTATCTTGAGCTTGTACATGCTATTTAGCTATTTTTACGTGTTATTGCTTTTACTTGTATAATTTACTTGTTTATTAAGAAAAGTTTATAAAAGTTTCTAAAACCCAATTCACCCCCCCTCTTGGGTTAGCTAATCTTGGGCTAACAATTGGTATCAGTGCTTGGTGTTCAAGTTTTAAAATTTTATAGTTTTTGAGATGACTAGCTCAATCAACTTTTCTTTTTAATATGAGGGGTTTTCTCCATCCAAACCATCTTTTTTTAATGGAAGTGATTTTAACTATTGGAGAAGTCGTATGGATACTTGCCTTAGGTCTATTGTGTAACGACCCGACTTTTTGGACCGTTAACTACTTACATTCTTAGCTTANTCATAACTAACCATTTATTTAATTTGATACTTTTGAAAACAAGTAAAATGCATCGGGATAGTTAAGTAACCTTTGTTTAAATTTGTTTATAAACTATTTACTTGGGGTGATTTGAATAATGTGCAACCATAAAGGGCTCCCAGGTGAGGATGGGGGTCACATACTAACTACTTAAGTCCCACGCTCTCCTAAGACAGTTTAGGTCTTTTTGATAGAACCTCTTGAATTTTGCATTTATTCAAATCCAAACATTTTCACTTTTAGATCTTTTCATATTGAAAAATGTTCGTTTAAACTCCATTCAATCAAAATATATTTTCAAGTTCAATTTAATAAAATCATGCATTACGAAATAAAATACTGAGTTATAAATATATTTTCAAACCACATCAAACTTACATAATTAAAATCATTTGTCTCATAATAAGACCATATGCGGAAATAATTTAATAGCGGTATTCTATTGTCCGTACCCCGCATTCATCCCCGCCTTGATTCCAGCTAACCCATCAATCAAATCAAAGGTTTCTTTCCTTTGGTACCTACAGTATAGATACTCATAAAACGTGAGCTTTTGCTCAGCAAGTACAATATAATTCTCACAAAATATTTTATTCATAAATAAATAATCTTTTATGAAAGTCTGATTATGCTATTTTATAAAATCATTACTTTATGCTTTATTATAAGATATTAAATCATTATTTTATCTAATTCTTTATCACATAGTCTTTTATCTTTCTTATGGGCCTTGGTGTACGTACTGAGTGCGCACTACTGAATGGGGAACCAGGGGAGTGACCTTACTGAAAACACTCACGGTCATAAACTTAACATAGTTTTCTCGGGGAATCCTCACCTAGTGGAGGCCGGTTTTATCTTCCCTCAAATATTCCTCACCTAGTGGAGGTTGGTACGAAACCTTTAAATTCTTATCTTATTTAGTCTTCTCTTAACTTGAGTAGGTACACTTCAATAATATGTCCAAACCTTATATCTTGTTATCTTAGCATTTCCTTTGTAGAAGTACACTTATAGTCTTTTAACATAATAATATTGTAAAGTAAACGTACATCATTTTAATAATATAAGAAATGCATCTTTATAAGCATATATCACATGATACATAAGCCACACTATAACAAGGTATAAGTAAGGCAACACATATAATATTCTCGTACAGACCATATCACAAACAAAAAATAGTTTTAAAACCATCCATGCCGTAGATGAGATTATACTTACCTTGTAATGTGATTGTCCTAGTTCCAGTCGTTAATTACGTATGTCTAGGTTGGAGTTTTGCCCTGACATATGCATACTCTAATTGTTAGAGTGATTTTAAAGTGGACTTATACATATATATATATATATTTTTAAACTTCCCAATTTCTTAGTAGATTTAAGACCACTAAAACTCAGTCTTGATTAAACATAAAACTTTACATTTGAGAAATAAAGTTGTGTTATATTCTTTGACTAATTTATACTTTCAACTCATATGGTTGGGATTTAATTTTCCTTAACCCTTATTATGGTGATTTTTTTTTCTTGTCTATTAAAACTTTGGTTGTAGATTTGATTAATATTATCCTAAATCGGTTAAGTTTCTTTAGTAATTTTGCTCTTTAACAATTACTTTGAATTATTCTTGATTAATTACTTTATTCGTAATTATGGGTCTTAATATGATAAGTGGGCCAAACATATTAATGGCTACACAAATTTTAAATTTAAAATCATACTTGGGGTTACATATTATTAGGCATTTTTCCCACTTCATAGGCCCATAACTAAACTTGGGCTAAATACAATGAGGGGCATGCATATTTTATTTCTTATTATTGATTTCATGTATTAAACTTATGTAAATCATTTCTTATCCCAATTAGAGATCTAAAATAAAGTTTTCTATTTATTCTTGTACCAAATCCCCAACCCCAAAATTTCAAGTTTCATAATTTATGTGTTTGCCCATTATCTTAAGATTTCTAACATTTATGCCCTCCAAGAGTAAATCTTAAGTTATAGATTATCTTTTTGTTAAAGATTCTTCCTTTGTTTACTTTTACACTTTAGTATAGTTTTAAAACTACCTAAAATAACTTTCTCAAAGGTTTGACCCATATTTTGTCAAAATTACACTTTTGACCCAGAATACTCAAAATTTTGACATTTTAGTCCTTTCAGCTTTTGAGCAAACATTCTTAATTTTTGGAAAGCATTTTTAATGGGTAAAAATTTGTTCTTAAGGATCTAAGTCTAAATCATTAAGCTTGGTTCATTTTCATGCATATTTTATTTAAGGATCTTTCAAC
>JXTC01000339.1:10165-85054 GCA_002914845.1 Trema orientale
ATGTCAAATTTTAGGTTCATCCATCCTAGCTATTAATTTGTTTTTGAAAAATATAGTATCAGTAACATACCAACTATTAAAGAAATTTAGTTTCGTAAAAATAGGGGAAATTTAATTCTACAACTAAGAGATATCAAGCAAAGTAATGATTCAAACTCTACATTGTGAGGTCAAACACACCCTGATCATAGGATGAGTATCTAGCAATGAAGCAAAGACGTGAAAGAAAGAGAAATACTTTCCTGATTTCTACTTCATTTATTACGAATTAGTAAACATCACTTTTATTTATTATTTGTTTATGTTTCATATTTTTAAATTTTCACTTTATGTTTTCTTGGAATATGTACAAAATCCCATGGAATATATTCCCTGAATGATGGCAAACCGTGTAAAAATCATAGGACCTGTACTTGAGATGCAAAGAAAAACTTTCCAAGTCAAGACTAAATCGAGGACTGTGCGTAAAAGACGTTTTTTTGAAGAACTCTCGATGTTTTTGTACTTGTACATGCCCAGAATTAGGTACTAGTCCTCCACCAGAAGTATAAAAACTTTGTTCTTATCGAAACTATATATTTTACGTACATTATTAGTAGTTTAGTCAATTCAGCGTTGGAACTCGGTTAATTGTATCATCAGCTGCACTGACTAATGTAAAAGTTTAAGTATTTTTTTGATAAATAAAGTAGAGTACAGGTTGTGAGTTTTTAGTAATGTGCATATGCGATTTACTATAATCTTTATCAAAATATGTCAACGCGAAATACGTCCTTACTCAATAGTTCACTACAAAGAACTTTGTTTTTGGTGATAACATATGGAAATATATTGCTACTAATGGACGGAGATGGGGGCTGGAGACTCTCAGTTATACAACAAAACTCTCAATAATATTGGTTATAGTAGATATAGGCTCTTTCATAAAAGATTGAACTATTGTCAAATCCTCTTATTTTTATTTTCGATATAAACAATCTGTATTTATTATTTCACTCACGTTGTTGAACTAATTTTTTGTGTCGACAATTTGGCATTAGAAGGAGGGTCTCCGACAATCAACTCTAAAAAAGCTTATCTATTTTTAGAATAATCTCGTTCAGTACTACACCCTTCAATGAAGATAGTGGAAGATAGACATCAAATCACTACTCCGGCCAATCGTGCTACAACATCAAGGCCTGAACCACCCGTACTAGAGATCCAACCACCTACCAATGTGGACAATGCTGATGTAGTTGAAGGAGCAGACCACCAAAAATCCATTAGTGGTTGTGGTGCTGAAGACACCAACCCAGAGGAGACAATACGACATTCAGGGAAATAGCCAATGGAAGATGTTGGCCTCATCACTGATCTGGCTGATCTCTAGGTTAGACAACTCTACAACGAGGAGATCCTAGCAGAGGTCCAAGCAGTCGTGATTCCATACAGGCTATGCTAGAGGATCTCATGGGTAGGAGAAATACCTAATGCGAGCAGTCGACAACCCGTGGCGAGGAGCAAATCGTGGTTATAGGAATCAAGGTTGCCATATCTCTCAGAAGTGAAAAGCCCCTCAAAAGTCCCAGACTAATAGTCTAAGAGGTCTGAAAAGTGTTGCGTCTCTTGTAACGAACCAAGTCAACCAGAGGACTAGGATGGGGACTTACCGCCCTGACCTCCTTGGAAGGGGCACCAAAATGAGCAATGTAGGGAAGTGACCTGCTCCCAAACAACAGAGAGCATGTCTGATAAGGTCGGACAAACTATTGGTGACCTTATTCGTGAGTAGGGAAGAAAACTCTGAGATCATTTAAACTAGCAGAGAGCACATACCTTGCAAATTGCGACCAGCAGGAGTTTGATTTCTACAGTCACACCAGGGAACACATCATTCAAGGAAGAGCTTGTGCTTATGAGGAACGAGCTCAATTAGTTAAGTGCTCGTGAAAAATACCAAGTCGAAGGAGATTATTCACCCTTCTCACCTGAGATAGAAGATGTCCCACTTCCCACTTCCGAATAGATTCAAGATGCTATCTGTCATACCTTATGAGAGAAAGACCAGACTTTGAGACCACCTAGACTCATTCAACGACCTAATGGACTTGAATCGAGTTCAATTCCTGGCGTAATACTGGCGCTTTGCAGTCACTGTCACAAAGGGAGCCAAAAAATGGTACAAGAAGCTACCCAAAGGCTTAATCACCTCGTGGCAACAATTCTCCCAGGACTTCATCCGTTAGTTTCATGCCTCACGGACCTATGTCATTCCCTGCCTGACCCTAGCAAATATGAAGCAAAGAGAAAGTGAGAACCTCAAGTCCTATCTTAAGAGGTTTAACAAGGAGCCTGCCAAGGTTATGAAGGTAGCAGAAAGAGGAACACTGATAGCATTGGCAGGAGGAGTCCACCCAAACACCACTTTCTGGAGAAATCTGCAAAAGGTCCACTACACGGATATAGAGAATTTCTACTAATAAGCGGATAAGTACATGCAACTGGAGAATACACAAGAAATTGTGGACCAGTCAAAGTCCGAAGAGGCCACCGTGAAGAAGGGGAACAAGAATTAAATGGTAGTCATCCCACCGGTCGAAACATATGACCAGGAGACAAAAGAAGTGTTTCTAGCATGATACATGACCTTACATGAGGAAAATTGGGAGCATGCGACATCATGTTGCTTCCCCACCAGCAAAGTGTTGTTTGCTGCATCAGCTCAAGGGTAAAAGAGAAGAAATTCAAAGCGGGCGAGCTTATCCTCTAGAAGGGTTGTGGCTAATACCTTATGACAAGGAGCAAGAGTTCCCAGTCTAAACTGGAAAGGAATGTACATTGCCCAAGAAGTTCTTTGTTGGACCTATAAGGTTGCTCGTCTGAACGAGCACAACATCCTATGAGCTTAGAGTATCAAGAACCTACACAAGTATTGCTAATAAATGTCTTAGCACAAGACATGTTTCCAAGTTCCATTGTCTTCTAGAATTTATTTATTTTCTATATTAGAGATATGGTTTGATCAGAATTTTCATATAACAATATGATTGAATTTCTAAGTTATATGACGTTTTTAATCCTTAAGTTGCTATTTTGATTGCTCATGTGAGCAATTTTGAGCCCCTAGAATCAACTTAAAACTTAGACGCATGAATATACTCGCTCTTTAGCTAAGATTTAGTCACTAATTGCTCAAAGCTTGAGTTTTGAGGATTATGTGTTCGAGCTATCCGAGGTCCTATATTCAAGCTGCTTGAGTTTTATGTGTCCAAACTGTTCGAGGTTTTTGTGTTCAAGCTGCTCGAGTTTCCCTTGTTCAGGCTATTCAAGGTTCCTATGTTCGAGCTGCTCGAGGTTCATGTGTGCGACCCATGAGACAATAAACAGTGACTAATTTAGCTACCCCTATCAAAAAAAGTTAACTAAAGATCGTGGCCTTAAATTAAGTGACTTTTACAAAGACATGGCTAAGGTACATTGCTCGTTTATGAGGATTATGTGTTCGAGCTATCCGAGGTCCTATATTCAAGCTGCTTGAGTTTTATGTGTCCAAACTGTTCGAGGTTTTTGTGTTCAAGCTGCTCGAGTTTCCCTTGTTCAGGCTATTCAAGGTTCCTATGTTTGAGCTGCTTGAGTTTCATGTGTTCGAGCTATTTGAGAGTTTTTGTTCGAATTGCTCGAGTTTCATAAGCTCAAGCTATTCAAGGTTGTTGTGTTCGAGCTGTTCGAGGTTCTTGTGTGCTACTCATGAGACAATAAACAGTGACTAATTTAGCTACCCCTATCAAAAAAAGTTAACTAAAGATCATGGCCTTAAATTAAGCGACTTTTACAAAGACATGGCTAAGGTACATTGCTCGTTTATAAGAAGAGGAAGAATAAACAATTTTTTCTTAAAAGTATTATAAAAAAAACTAAGCCTATTCATGAAGCGAAAAGGGTTAGACATTTTCTTTAAGTGAACATGAACCTAAAAGCTATTCCTCGATACTCTGAGGAATAAATATTCCCCTTAAGTATAAACAATCCAAGTTGTTTGTGAAGTGAAGGAAATAAGCGCTTTTTTAACGCGAATGCGAACTTGAAAGTGATTATATAAATATGAGTCAATTATGAGTGAAATTGGATGAGAAAGAAAATTAGGAGAGAGAAGTCAAAAGGAAAAAAAAATCTTTTTTTTTCTTCGATTACCAAATAGGAGGAAAAAATTAAGTAGGAAAGTCATTTTTTTCTTCTATATTTTCCTTGACTTCCAAACATGAGAAAATATTTACTGCTTTTTTCTTCCTCATTTTTTCCCTTCTCTTTTCTTTTCAATTTTTTTTCCTCTCAAAATCTAGGTTCCAAACAGGGCCTTAGAATTCCATCCCTTCTCAAAAGTTGCCAATTTAGCAATAGTGGTATATTTTCATTATCTGATACCAATGCTGTAAATAGAATTTAAGCTGAATGCACGTAAATTTGTGGGATTTTTGGGATTTTTATTGTCAGATGTAATGTTTTTCATAGAGAGAAGACTAGTCTTCTTTAAGATAAATTTCAGTAATGCAAAATTTATAATTTCAATAATTTAATATATAAGAGTTGTCATATACCTTTTTAAAGTCAATTTTATCCTATATAGGTATTATAAGAAGGCCACGGATGTAGTCCTCTCAAGGGGACTAGTCCTGTTCATGTTTTGAAAAACACAAGTCATATTTTAACCAATCTGTATTGGCCAGAACATGACCTGTGTTGGTTAAAACATGAGCGGGACTGGTCCCGCCAGTAGGACTACATCCATGCCCTTATAAGAAAAATATTATAGACTTAATCTTTCAGCCTTCTTTCTAGAACTACAATATTGCCAATTGTAATCACTTCCTAAAATAAGAGCTTCATCAATTCAAAAGAAAGTTTCAAAAGACAATAGATAAAAATTTACAATTGCAAGTTTGACTAACATCACTTAAGACACTGAAGAGTCAACAATTTCAAATAAACAAGAAATTTGTCCTACATTTCCAAGGTTATCTAAGGCATAATAAAACCTTTGTAAAATACCATACTCTTTTCAACACAAGATTGATTCTGCTTGGCCACCTTTCTACAAGCTCAAACACTTAGTATCATTAACAGTAGACCAAAAAATTAAAAGTTAAATGAAGAAGTTCTAAGCCGCATTGCTCTACACCTTCAGTATTCTAAGAGTGTCCAAAATAAGGGCTTCTGCTCTTTATCCTTTCCCTAGAAATATAGAACCTACAATAATTAATTTCCCATTTCGAAAACAAGTACTAAAAACTAGTTGAAAAGATCAGGGAGATGAAAAACACGAGAGAGACCTAACATTGAGCAAATGACATCTAGAAATGAGTTCTCATAGGAGAAGTTATGTACATGAGTACATGACTAATAATGAGGGCACTACCTTATTGCTACATTTATCAATGTATTCTGGCAAAGAAAGGGCTAGAAGCAAAATAGACATTTAGCAAAACAAGACTGTTAGTACCGTTCCAATATGATTCTATGCATATCAATCTTCACTATCACATTTCCTCAACAATGCAGATTAACAACACTTCAAGTATATACGGTTGGTTGTATCCTATTGGCCGCATCTTGTCAAAAATCTTTTTGGCAAAATATGAAAGAGACATACCCCTTTCTAGCAATCAAATCCTAATAAAATCTAATTCCTAAGCAGAAACAGCTAAAACTAGAGCAAAGACAATAAAGTGTAGCAGAAAATATGAAAATTAGGAAAATAATTATTAAATGCCCAGATTTAAACAGATAATAATAATAACAAGGAAAATAAAATAAGACTCAAAGGCTATTGCTACAGCCCAGTTTCCGCAAATCAAAAACCACAAAACTGTCTAACTCTCAAGATATAGAGCAATTTAATTAACTACTATGACAATATATGTATATGTCTATTTTGGGCTAAAAGAGGAGTGCATAGGCAAGAGAATGATAAAGAAAAACTAAAACAGAGTAGCAATAAAAGAAACAAATATAAGAAGAATTGGTCAAAGTAAAATGGTGTTCCCTTCTGTTAGAATATGACTGTTTAATGTAAGTGGACTATCAACACTTCCCAATGCTCTTTCACGTTTTCGTCTGCAGACTTCACTATGGCATAAATGTTTCTTTATTTCCTTTTAATGGTTGTTGTCTATTGTATGGTATATATAATTTTATATCCTTTATTCTCTGTTGTCCATTCTCAAATATCTAGGGATATTATATTACTTTATTTGTTGTTGCCCATTACGACCATTATCTAGTATCTAGGTCACCATGTCTCTATATATACCATTGTATATTCTACTTGCCGGTTAGCTGAATACAACATATCAATATTTTCTTGTACTCTAGTCTCTATCAATTTCTTTCATGGTACCAAAGCTAGAACCATCAGCTCAAACTCCTCACATGGCCACCTCAAATGATAATCCTCAAGTCTCAACACTGATGCCTACTTCCCCAATACATATCTCACAAGAAAACTTCGCCTCCACCATATCCATTACTGATAAAAGTCCCTCTCACCACCCTTTCACCTCCGTCTCAGTTCCCGAAATTCAAATTGTTAACCTGGTGAACCAAGCTACAAACTCCTATTTAACTGATGAAAATTACCTTATGTGGGGCCAACAAATCCTTACAATAGTTCGTGGCTATGGGCTTGAAAGATACATCTATGGCACATTTCATTGTCCTTCAAGACTACTACCCGGAGTCAATGGTCATCCCGACTCTGTGAATCCAGCATATATGGCATGACTCGCCAAGATCAACTTCTTGTATCATGGCTTCTTAGGTCCATTACTAACGGCCTCTTGCCACAATTAGTTGGCTGTGAGACCTCTCGTGATATCAGGGGTACTCTAGACAAAGTTTTTGCCACTCGGTCGAGGGCACTCTCACTATGAGAGAATACCTAATGAAAATGAAAGCTCTGGCTTATGTCTTAGCTTCGGTCGACTCCCATATTTCTGAAGAAGATCAGATTTTGTATATGATATCTAGACTGGGGAATGAGTATGACCCAGTTGTGGTGTCCATTACATCCCCATGTTGAACCATACAGATGGAACAACTCCCACAGCAAACCCTGCCTTCCAGCAGAAGCCCAATTGGAAACCTACTGGTAGGCATGGCTCCTACAATGCCAACAACTCACAAGGTAAGAGAGGTAAAAGAGGTCATGGGCATGGTAGTAGTAGAAGTTGGAATAATAACTCACGCCCACAGTGCCAACTCTGTAGAAAGCCTAGGCATACTGTCCAAAAATGCTACTTTCATTTCGATGCAAACTTTTAAGGCTTTAACAATGCTCCACTTATAGACCATAATGGCAGCAATAATCAGATGGTAGCGATGTTGGCCACACCAGACTCTCCCATAGACAACTGCTGGTACCCAGACTCTTGGGCGACCAACCACGTCACTCATGATCTCTCAAACCTAAGCCTTGGAGGAGAATACCATGGCTCAAACAAGCTGCACATGGGGAATGGAACAGGTTTGTTAATATCTCATATTGGTTGCTCTTACTTTTCTAATAATTCTTCCAAAATCTTAATCCTAAAAAATCTTCTGCATATGCCTGGTATAACAAAATATGATCAGTGTGTCGTAATTTTATAAAGATAACCCGGTTTTTTTTTCTAATTCTACCCTTTTGTTTGTGTTGTTAGAGATCAAGCCACAGGGGCAATTCTACTGCAAGGGAGTCATAGGAATGGTCTCTATCAATTTCATCCTCCTAGTCCAAGTCTCAATTTTGTATCAGCATCTCAGTTAACTCAAGCTTTCAAATCAGAGTCTTTAAGTTAAACAAAAAGGTAAGTTTTTAGTGGGTCAAGCAACCTTAAGTCTAGTTTATCAAGTTCTAAAATTAATTGTAATATTTATGAGTTTCCTAGCAATGTAACTGGTGTCAAATCCTCTTTAGACCTTTGGCAACAAAGATTAAGACATCCCACTGTTAAAATTACTCAACGAGCTCTAATTGATTATAAAGTTCCTCAATCATTAAACAATGTTTTTCATTTATGCTCAGCTTGTCAAAAAGGAAAGAGTCACAAACTGCCATTTTCAAACTCATTAACTGAATATACAGAACCTCTGCAATTAATTCATTCGGACTTGTGAGTTTCCTCTCTAATTATATCCACAAATGGGTTCAGATATTATATGATCTTTATAGATGCATATTCTAAATTCACATGGATATACTTCTTCAAAGCAAAATCTGAACTTGACTCCACCTTTCTTCATTTCAAAAAAAATGGTTGAACTCTAGTTAAATAAAAGGATAACAGTCTTGCAAAGTGATTGGGGTGGGGAGTTTTAGGCACTGACTCATTTCCTTCAAGAGTCTGGTATAGTCCATCGTCTATCGTGCACTCACACTCAAGAACAAAATGGTGTTGTGAAACACAAGCACCGTCATATTGTTGAAAATGGATTAACACTCCTTGCACACTCTTCCATGCCCTTAGGATTTTGGGATGATGCTTACTCAACCACGGTCTACCTGATAAATAGACTTCTTACAAAATCTTTGCAGTATAAGAGTCCCTTAGAAGTCTTGTTTGGTGTCAAACCTAATTACTCTAAATTAAGAGTGTTTAGCTGTACCTATTATACATATTTGCGACCCTACAATAAACATAAGCTCCAATTCTGTTCCACACTATGTACATTCATAGGGTATAATAACCAATACAAGGGATACAAATGTCTTGCTGAGAATGATAGGTTATATATTTCTCGTGATGTTGTCTTTGATGAAAATAACTTTTCTTATAGTCTCAAAGTCAAAGAAACAACTGAAATACAAGCATATCATTTCTGCTCTCTTGGCTCACTCATTCTACAATCTAAAGGTCTTAACACATTCCCTATAGTCACAGAAAAACTCACTGATAATAATTCAGTATAAGATAAAAATGACTCCATTCCTTCATCCAGTCCACTAGATTCTCCTACACCTCACTCTCAATCTCCAATTCAACCGTCACCCACAATGTCAAATACTCCCCTAGAATAACCAATGCAACTTGAGATTGACGTACATAAGTCAGTTGGTAATAGACATCCTATGGTTACAAGATCCAAGTCTGGTATATTTAAACCAAAGATTTACTCAGTAGAAGTTATTGATTCAGAAATCTTAGAACCTCAGTCGATACAAGAAGCACTACAGTCTGCCTATTCGAAAAGTGCAATGACCAATGAGTATCAAGCACTAATAAGAAACCACACCTGGTCCTTGGTTACTCCCCCAACTGATAGAAAAATAATTAAATGCAAATAGGTCTTTAAAGTCAAGAAAAAGGATGATGGGTCTTTTTCTCGGTGCAAGGCACGTTTAATGACCAAGAGTTACAATCAAACTCCAAGTTTTGACTTTACTGAGACTTTCAGCCCTATTGTTAAGCCAACCACTGTAAGAGTTATGTTAACATTGGCACTTGCTAGAAATTGGAAGGTTAATCAACTAAATGTTAATAATATATTCCTCCATGGAATCCTTGAGGAGGATGTATACATGGAGCAACCACCAGGATTTAACGATAATAAAAGGATTTACATGGCTTGTAAACTACAGAAGGCACTCTACAGCTTGAAACAAGCACCTCGAGCATAGTTTGATAAGTTGAAAACACGTATTAAGAGTCTTAGATTTGAATCATCAAGAGTCGATCGCTCCTTGTTCCTCAAATTCACTTCCATCTCATGTATTCTTGTGTTAGTCTATGTAGACGACATAATTGTTACAGGAAGCAATAACAACGAAGTTTGTGAACTTATCAAGTTACTCAACAAGGCATTTTCTCTCAAAGACCTTGGACCGCTATACTATTTCTTGGGAATTAAAGTTAATGGAACCATAAGTGGCCTACACTTGTCTCAAAGAAAATATATTACTGACTTGTTAAAGGGCATGATTGACTCCAAACCTACATCTACACCTATGATTACTGGCCTGCAACTTTCTTCACACAAAGGAGACCCAATGGAAAATAGACAAGATTATCGAAGTATTGTTGGAATTCTTCAATATGCCACTATAACCAGACTAGAAATAGTATACTCTGTGAACAAAATAAGCCAATTTATGCAAAATCCTGTCAATACTCATTGGAATTCTATAAAGAGGATACTCTACTATCTCAAAGGAATATTAGACTATGGGATAGCTTTACACAGATCCTCTCATTTGAACGTAACTAGTTTCACTAATGCGGATTAGGCCACTGATATTGATGATCGAAGATCTATAACCGGGTATTGTTTCTATCTTGGTCAAAATTTGGTTATATGGTGTTCCAAGAAATAACCAACTGTATCATTTTTAAGCACAGAGGCCGAATACTAAAGCCTGGCCAATGGAATTTCTGAAATGCTATGGCTACAATCATATCTACAAGAGTTGAGAATAACGGCAACCCGAGTACCTGTGATCTGGTATGATAATATCTCGACAGTTTCACTATCTGCAAACCCAATACTCCACTCTCGAACCAAACACATTGAGTTAGACCTTTATTTTGTTCGTAAAAAAGTAATGAACAAGACTCTCTCAGTGCAGCATGTACCAGCACTTGATTAAACTGCATATATCTTTACAAAGGCCTTATCAAGTCCGTTCTTTAGTCACCTACGGAGCAAACTAGGAGTAACATTGTTGGGAGCAGTTGAATTATAGGAGGATGTTAGAATATGACCGTTTAATGCAATTGGACTCTCAACACTTCCCAATGCTCCTTCACATTTTCCTCTGCAGACTTCACTATGACATATATATTTCTTTATTTCCTTTTAATGGTTGATATCTATTGTATGGGATATATAATTTTATATCCTTTATTCTCTGTTGTCCATTCTTAACTATCTAGGGATATTATATTACTTTATTTGTTGCTGCACATTACGATCATTACCTAGTGTCTAGGTCATCATGTCTCCATATATACTATTGTATATTCTACTTGCTAGTCTGCTGAATACAACATATCGATATTCCCTTATACTCTAGTCTCTATCAATTTCTTTCACCTTCAATTGACAACCTTTCATAAGTAAAATTTTGGCTAGGTAAAGAGAATGAATGTGTAGTGATCATGCAGTCCAATAAAAGAAAATGTGGTTTATATAATATCCCAAAAAGAAAATAGTGTTCTTTACTTAAAAGTAAAACTTCAAAGTACTTTAATACCCAATAAATAAAAAGAGAATTCAGAAATCAAAGCAGGCATGAAGCTCAATTTAGATCAAGACTCAGTTTCAGCATGAGCTACCAGTTGCCACTTACACATATATATAGAGGGTTTTTGTCCCGATTATTGTTTCAATGCAAAGTATTCATACACTACTCTACTCATATTCATTCTTTCTTTTGAAATGTGTCCCATCAGGACGATCATCTAAAGGCAAACCTAAAGACACAATTCGACTACTCTCTAATAATCTTACTAATCAAAGCTTGAATTCAGAATCCAATTCAATACCTCCCATGAAGTCAGGCAGCTGAATCACCAACTTCGGCTCCTCGACTGCCCACCGGAACTCCTCCTTTCGCATTCTGCTACTCGAATCGCCACTGCCACTGCCGCTCTTGTTCTCAGACTCGGGCTACATTTCCCACAGGTAGCGATGGCGGCTCTTCACCACCAGAGCACTCCTTACCAGTTCCACTATCAGTATTGTTCGTAAGACCATTTTTCTGAAACCAGAAGAAGAGGCTTCAATGCACGGGTACCGAATTTGGGTTCGTCTAAGTATTGCAAAGCCTCTTTTTTTCTTCTTCTTATTATTTTTTAAAATTTTCAGTTTTCCTAATAACCGTGTTCTCTTTTCCGCATTTCATATTTCATATCAGTTTTTTTCAATAAACCGTTGTTTACTTAAAACTTACTACCATTATCGTTAATGGTTTTTGACGTAGTGAGAAACAATTACATTCAATTAAAACACAAAGACATTTGAGAAGCATAATTGAACAATGACCACAAAGAATATAGACCAGCATTTTCAATAAGGCAGCAGTACAAACAAAGTAGGACAAGAACAAGATTTGAGAACATGAGGAGCACGTAAACTATAGATCTTGAACAAGATAAAATTGATTATGATTGGTATGTTATAGATTCATTTAACAAATTCTATGATCTTGGTTGCTTAACTGATAATGCATTACACAACCTGTTACATAACTGACCTGTGAGATTTCTATGCATTGTTAAAATTCATGGGTGTGTGTGTGAGCAAAGAGAAAAAGCCTAAAACACAAAGATCAGAGACAGTGATAGAAGTTCATGCAAAGAATAATTGCATAATAAACAATGATAAAGAAAAGTGGTATATCCTGAGATGCCTTAAGCATTATCTGTGATTTTGCATTGATGCCAGAATGGGCTCTTAATACAGGTCCCATTTTTGGTTCTCGTTTCTTTCATTTGCACATTAGCAACTCTGTGCTTTGTTTCTTTCATTGGCACATTAGCAACCCTGCACTCATACAAATAAAAGATTCACTCTTCAATCTTCTTTTTTTTTTTTCTTTTTTTTTTATTTAAAATCTCTTATGTAGTCCAAATCAGTGCTCCACATATCTCACAAGGGTAGCCTTTTTCAATCTTTCAGAATATAGGAGTCTCTACGTAATGGATGATTACATAAGGCTAGATATGAGACGTAACCTTATTTCATTTAATTTGAGATTTGAGTTTAATTATTTTTCCCCCTCCAAATCATCGATTATTATTATTTTACATTAAAATATATAGATATGAGTATGACTAAAATACTCATTATAGCCTTATAAAAAAATGACCAAAATTTGATGGTAGATAATTTATTGGAGCTAATTGTAATGGTTTGATAAATTTAGGTCATTAATTGCATTTTTTTAAAGCTATATTAATTGCAAATCCACGACAAATTCGGAGAACAATCATTTCGAAAATCTTTCTTTAAAATCAAACAATAGTTAGTACTTTTTTATTGGAATGGAATTGTCTCTCCATGGGAATAATCATTTATCTGCTAGAAAGGTAAAGCAAACAATTGTTAGTACTTTTTTATTGGAATGGAAAGTCCGTTCGTCCACACAAAATTGACATTATTGTCTCCTTATATTGGGAGTCGATTATCTCCTCAAGCAGGGAGTTTTTTTACCTTCTTGGTGAGATAATGTGTTATTTTCTCTTGATTTCTCAATATTTGAGACATGTGGGGTACTGATGATGATGTGATAAGATTCAATTGGTCTTGACAATTTTCTCGGATGGGTTTCAACCGTTACCGATTCTTTTTTTTTTTTTTTTCACTTTTATCGTACTCCTTAATTTTGTCTTAATTTTAATTTAAACTCCTCCTTACTTTAATGTTATTTTGATATCTAAACCTAACGTGCATCAAATATGATAAGTGATAGACATTGATTTCAATGAGACCAAAGAAAGAACCTTAAGTTATCTCATGTTGTATATTTTAATTTTTTTTTTTTTTTTTAAAAAGGAAAAAATGAAGGAAGACTAGTATATCTCCCATACAAAAGAATGCTTTACTTAAAAATGTGTATGCGACCATGGATCAAATAACAGATACAATCAGTGAGTGTTTGGTGTTATTGTTCTCAATTCAAAAATTACTGTCACGCATGGAAAATTTGGTGTAAATTTTAGATGTCATTCTCTTGCCTAAAATTGTAAAAGCTATGTGCTATGGTGAATCTTTTGTTGGACTATAATACTGACCTTTATCTCCAAACTTTTAGAGTCAGATGTATTGATGGTGATTCAAACTTAAACTATCATTCAAAATTTGGTCAATTCATGTCAAATGTCCATAGCTAATACCAAGTATCATGTCCAACTATGTGCATTGTCGGGCTATGATGGCAATATTTATTGAAGGACTTTTTCTTTCGATTAAATATGTTATTGCAAAGATGATATTTGTTATATAGGGGGACGATGCAACATGAAAAAAATAATGAGGCAAAAGTCTACAAAGCTCATAATTCTCCTAAAGGGAAAAATAAATTTGTCTTGCTTTATTATCTTTTGTATGTAAAATCAAGCTTATTTTTTAATTTTCTTGGAAAATAAATATTTTTTTGTGAAAGTAATAGTTACTTTTTTAATTGAACTTATTCTTTTATGTAAACCAAATCCGCGGCTTCATATATCTCACAAAGGTAACCTTCTTTCCTGGTAGATCTTTCGTAAAAAAAGGTCTCTATATAATAAATGATTACTTAAGATTAGCTTTTACTCCTAATGATAGATAACTTTATTTAATTAAATTTGAAATTTGAGTTTAACTCTTTTTCCCCCTCCAAACCCTCAATTATTATTATCTTTAAAATTTTGCATCAAAACATATAGATTTGAGTAAAATACCCATTATAGCATTAAAAAATTCGGTCCAAAATTTGACATAGATAACATATTGGAGCTAATTGCAATGCTTTGATAAATTTAGGTATATGATTGCCATTTTTTAAGGTTACATTGCAAATCGACGACAATTTCATAGAGCAATCATTCCGATTTAAATCGACGATAAATTTGACAGTTATATGTCCGATTCTTCATAATGAAGAATTCCTTTTTCTTTTCATTTGAAATTAAAGAATGATATTTTTAAATCAAAAATTGCTCAAGCAATTTATTGTTATTTACTTGAGGTTTGTATTTTCACTAAGTCTAAGGAGGGCTTCTATCGTAGGAGGGGTAAAATTCCCCTTACTTATAGGAGGGTACATTAGCCAATTGATTAATATTATATAGTAAAAAAGATAAATAATGCATAATTAGAATTGTGGCTTTTACCACACTGTATTATCTTATGTGGGGTTCTCTTTAATTTATTCATATAATTTTACAAACTAATTTTTATAAAACACATTGTTTTATTAGTATCCAAATCTAAAGGACATAGTTAAAATAAAAATAAAAATCCTAATTAATATTGCCATTCTGAAAAAAGTTCTTATTTTATCGTGAAGAGATTTATGTGAAGAGGAGTTGAGCCACGCAGTAACCCTTGGGTCTGTCTAAGCGCCGGTCAACACCTCCCTGAAGACTCCAATCACCCATCGTGATCTTTGAACTTCAAGGAGAATGAAGAATGTTGACTCATGCTTTATATTATCAATTCTATTCTCATATTTTGAAGTTAACAAACATATGATTAAGAACTAATAATGTATTTGAGTGTGTAGCAAGCTAAATTAAAAGGATCACAAGACATTCAAGATGGATTATAGAAAAGAGCTTGAAGACAAAGTTCAAGAATACAAGACCTAGACTAGCAAATGTTAAACACTTAGTTCTTGTACTTGAATACTTGTTTACACATAATATAATTTTAATGGCTCAAATTTTTTCATAAAATTTGAAATTTTCAAACCGATACAGCCAAACTTACTTATCCCTAATTAAAATAAGAAATTTATTTTACATAAGCTTTTAAATTAATTTATAAATTTCCATATGTTCCATATTACATAAAAAATCAATCTATGAAGTCACATTTTGAAAATAATTGAAAAAGACTTGAAATAAAAAATCAAATATTGCTCTCGGGTATTTTCAGCATACCGGTTCCCATTTTTGGTCTATCAATTCCTTGCCGAATTTTCAGGAATTTTCAGATTCGACCGTTAGGACCGCATTACCAACAGCTAGTCTTTTCGATCGACCGAAAATGATAGATTGTTTGTCAAAAGATTTAAAACGGCTAGTTTTCATTCAAGTCTATAAATAGAAGCTTTTCCAATACTTGAAACAAATTTTGAACATTCCTACATTGCTTTAATCATACTTTCAAGTTGTTCATATTATCTTTTGCGATTCAAACTTTCAAATCCACTTTTTCATAAAAATCACTTGAGCCAAACTAGATTATATCTTGTGTTCTCATTTATTCTCTCGAGACTTACCTTGTATCAATTATTTTCATTAGAGAGATTTTAGTTGATTGTATCAACAAACAAAAACCAAAATTATATTTATGAGGTGAGGTTGACACCGGATTCATAAATAACCCGATTTAGGTAAGATTGGCACCGGAGTCAAAATAATCCGAGTTAGGCGTGATAGAGCCGGATTCAAAACTATTATAAAGGTATGAGTGTGCCTAAGGAAAAGTCACTCGTTATGTAAAAGGGTCGGTCAAGCCAATTCTCTTATTTCGATAGTGGAAAGCTCGAAGTGGGTTGCCAAGAGCTGAGGACGTAGACAAATCCTCGTGTTTGTTGAACCTCGTAAAAGTAGTATTTGTATTTCTCTATCCATATCTTCTTAATTTATTTACCTTGAGCTTATGCATGCTATTTAGCTATTTTTATTTGATATTGTTGTTACTTGTATAATTTATTTGCTTATCAAAAAAAATTTACAAAAGTTTTTAAAACCCAATTCACCCTCCCCTTCTTGGGTTAGCTAATCTTGGGCTAACATTTGGTATCAGAGCTTGGTGCTCAAATTTTTAAAACTTAACCATTTTTGAGATGGCTAGCCCAAACAACTTTTCTTCCCAATATGAGGGGTTGTCACTTTCTAAACCATCATTTTTCAATGGAAGTGATTTTAACTATTGGAGAAGTCGTATGGACACCTATCTTAGAACTATAGATTTTGATTTATGGTATATTTTCACAAAAGATCCATTGAAAATTACTAAGATTGTTAATGGAGTAAAGGTAGAAAAGGACATTGAAAAATATGATGAAAAAGATAAAATCTCTTTTACCAAAAATAGAAAAGCTAGAAACATTCTTATGTATGGTATAAATAGGAACATATATAATAATGTTGAAAAAGCTAGGGATGCTCATGAATTGTGGAATATACTTGAAGTATCATATGGGGAAACTAGTTCCATGAAGGAAACTGGAATTACTATTTTCACTAAAAACTATAAGTTATTCAAAATGGAAAAAGATGAATCTATTTCTCAAATGTTCACTAGATTTACTTCCATTATTAACTCTCTTGGTGCCTTAGAAAAAATCTTTTCAAATGGTGAGTTGGTGAGCAAGATTCTTAGAAGCCTTCCTTGAGCATATAGAAGCAAGGTAGTGGCTATTTAAGAAGCAAAGAATCTAAGCAAACTTTCTCTTGAAGAACTTATAGGTTCTCTTATGACCCATGAAATTCTCATAAAAGAAACAAATGAAGATAAAGGGAAGAAAAGAAAAAGAAGAGAATCGCTCTTAAAGCCGCCTTACAAGAAAGCAATGAGGAAGAAGAAGATTTTGCAGATAGTGAGCTAGAAGACATTGCCCTACTTACAAAAAGGTATAAGAAGTACTTAAATTTCAAAAAGAAGAATTTCAAGAAGAATACCAAAAGCAATGACTTTCGAGAGAAGAAAATGAAAGATGATCCTATCACTTGCTTTGAATGCAAGAAGCCGAGATACATAAAGAACGAATGTCTCTTGAGAAGAAGAATGAAGAAGAAGGCAATGAAGGCCACTTGGGATGATAGTGAAGAAGAAGAATCCGAAGGAGAAGAACAAGAAGAAATTGCCAACATCTGCTTTAGGGTAATAGAAACTGAGGTAAGTTCTCTTGAACCTAAAAGTGAATTTCATGATGATAGTGATACAAGTAGTGATTTTAGTGAAAATGATAGTGATTGTGATTTATCTTACAAAAGTTTATTGAGTGATTTCAATGATTTACACAAAAACTATGAAAAACTCATTTTCAAGAACAATGCTCTTAAAAAGGAAATACTTAGTTTGTCAAAAATAGTTGAAGAGTTTACAAAAGAAAATGAAGTACAATTAGCTTGTAATAATTGTGATGTTTTGTCAAAAGAAAACAGTTCCTTAAATGACAAGATTTTAGACTTGACCAAAATTATCCACAAATTTATAAATAGAAAGAAAAATCTTGACATGATGCTTGGTGGGCAAAAATGTATTTTTGACAAAGGAGGAATTGAGTATAAATCTTTTATAAAACAAAAATACCTCATAAACTATTTTGTTAAAGCTAATACAAGTGATACAAAGTACACTTGCACTTATTGCAATCAAGATAGACATACTAGTTTTCATGCTTTGTGAAGAAGAATGTATATTTTGGTGGAAAACTAGCTTGGGTACTAAAAGATTCTAGAACTAACACTCAAGGACCCAAATTAATATGGGTATCAAAAATCAAAGTTTGATTCTTACTTACAGGTATAAAAGAAGAAGAACTTTTGGTTCTTGGATAGTGGTTGCTCCAAACATATGATCGAAGACTACTCTTTACTCTCATCATTCACAAAAAGAAGTGGAGGACATGTTACGTTTGGAGACAATGCTAAAGGTAAAATTCTGGGTATAGGTAACATTGGTACCACTTCCTCTCCTATTATAGAAAATATTTTACTCATTGATAGTCTTAAACACAATTTGTTTGGTATAAGTCAATTTTGTGATAAAGATTATCGAATTATTTTTTAGCCTTCCAAATGCTTAATTGAGGATACTTATTCAAAAGAAATCATTTTTAAAGGGGAAAGAAAAGATAATGTGTATAATATTGATATTGAAAAATATTTTAAGGAAGATAAATGTTTTTTGGTTTTAAAAGATGATTCTTGGCTTTGGCATAGAAGATTTGGATATGCTAGCATGAATACTATTTCTAAACTTTTAAAGAAAAACCTTGTTAGTGGTTTACCTAGTTTGCTTTTTGAAAAAGACAAGATTTGTGATGCATGTCAATTTAGAAAATAAGTAAAAAATTCTTTTAAATCCAAAAATACTATTACTACTTCTAGACCCTTGTAACTACTTCACATGGATTTATTTGGACCATCAAGAGTAGCTAGTCTTGGTGGAAAACACTATACTTTTGTGATAGTTGATGATTTTTCAAGATTAACTTGGGTTCTATTTATTGCTCATAAAAACGATGTTTTGAATGTACTTACCATCTTCTGTAAGAAGGTACAAAATGAAAAAGGCTATACCATCACATCTATTAGAAGTGATCATGATGGTGAGTTTGAAAATGATGAAATGGAAGCTTTTTGTTACAAAAATAGTTTTGATCATAATTTTTCAGCTCCTAAAACTCTACAACAAAATACAGTAGTAGAAAGGAAAAATAGAACCCTACAAGAAATGGCAAGAAGTCTGCTAAATGAAAATGGTTTGCCAAAATATTTTTAGGCCGAAGCAGTAAGTACCGCTTGTCATACTATGAATAAAGTTATGATAAGGCCAATTTTTAACAAGACACCTTATGAGCTTTGGAAAGGTAGAAAACCCAACATTGGTTATTTTAAAGTTTTTGGTTGCAAATATTTTATATTGAATACTAAAGAAAATTTGGAAAAATTTGATTCAAAATCTGATATTGGTATTTTTCTTAGATACTCTACTACTAGTAAGGCTTATAGAGTTTTCAATAAAAGAACAAAAAAAAAAAGAAAGAAAAAGAAAAAAAGAAGAAGATACAATTCATTAAAATTGAGAGCAATTTCTCTTTGGTTCTTTAAGAACTTATTCGAACTTATCAGATTTCTCTGTGGTATTCATCCCATGACTTATCAATCGAGTTTTCCATCCTTGATTGTAGCGTCTTCCTTTATACCAAGGTTTACATCTTTTTATAGGTGTTGGGTCGAGGTTTTCCATCCAAATCTGATTGTAGAACGGTCCTAGGCATCATCCTTGCTTCAGGTTTCGTCACAAGTTAGCGGGGTTCGTATTATTTGGGTAGAAGAATCTATGTATATTATTTTTGATGAGTCTAACGCTCTTCTTGAGGAGAGAAAATTAGATGATGATGATGATGATACTGTAGGTTCGGAACCAAGCTTGAATAAGTATTAAGTGCTATTTACGTACTTAATATTCAATCTCTACGCTTAATATTTTATTAGTTTTTGAGAGCATTTGTGTGTTTTATATTATTTTTGTTGAAAGTTTCAGGTTTATTAGATTTTTGAAAGAAATTCGAGATTTGTGACAATGATCGATGGTAAAAAGATGCTTAAAATTACTAAAGGAAGATAACCAGGCAGAGAGACGGGCGCCACCTAATGGGCGCCGCAGTGCCGCTTAGCTAAAATTCTCAGCACCCACCAGTACTAGCACCACAACGCTACTTTTCGAGTGCTGCAGCACTGCCATTGATGCCTAGTACTAGTAACATGGGCACTACAGCGCTACGTTCTGAGCGCTGCAGCACTACCGCTGATGCTTAGAACCAGAAACACGGGTGCCTCAGCGCCCAGTATAGAGCCCCGCAGCACTTGCCCTCGTATATCCCTTCTATCTTTTGAGCGCCGCAGTACTCTATACTAAGCGCCGCGACACTTCCACGTGCTCTGGACAGCATAAGTCAAATTTGACCTAGCCACTAGGGGGGATATAAATAGATCCTTTAGGGATCCGAAAAAGGAGTTGGAGAATGTTTTTGGAAGCTCTTGGCAACTGCTACCATGGGCAAAGAGAGATGGAGAATACCATGTGAAGAAATTCTCATCCAACTAAAAAAAGTTTTTCTTTCTCATCTTCTCCCTCTATGATGTTGTTGTTATTTATGCTATTTTTATTCTATCCTATCATGAACTAAGCATTTTATCTAGGGGAATGATGTAACCTATACTTAAAACTACATCCTGATTTTCAATATCAATTTTGCAGTGATTTTTCATTAGTTTATTTGTGTTATTTGCTCTTTATATTTCTCAATTGATTAGCAAATATTGGGATATTTGGGTTTCTAGAATCTTGTACTTGAGAGAGAGGATTTTAAATATATGACTAGAATAACACAACCTAGGATGTTGTATAGTTTGAGAAAACCTATGAATCCTTTGAAGCTTGTTATTAAGAACTACAAAACTTAATGAACTCTTGTTTTCTTAATTTTGAATAGAGATATTGAAATTAGATTTTAAGGGTAGTTTTCACTCGGCACTCGAGAGAGGAAGTAGAAACAATTTTGAGTTCTTGCTTATAAACTAGAAAAATTAATCAAGTGGTGTTGTTAATTTAAAGACATAGTGGGTGGTTAGGTGAAGTCAGACCTCTAGAATTCATTCCTATTATTATTTTCATTTAAACTTTCAATTGCATTGTGACCTTTAGTTTTGTATTTTATAATTTCCCTTGATTACTATTCATCAACAATTAATTTGAATTGTCTAGATAAAATTAAGATTATCCAATTACGGTACTTAGTAGAATTTCAATACCAATCCCTGTGGGTACGATTACCTTATTTACTATTTTACTATAAAACTTGACACCGTTCACTTGCGGTATATAATTTCATTAACAAGTTTTTGGCACCGTTGCCAGAGATTGGCAATTGAATTACTACTAATATTGTTACCAAGTAATCTTGATTTTAATTTATACCTTTTTTTTTTTTTTACTTATTTTGTTCTTATTGTCATTATTGCTTATTAGTTGTCCTTTCTTTGTGGCTTATGCGAAGAGCCTGTAGCTTGAAATTATTGTCATTTGATTCCGAGATTGAATGTACTTGTTGAAGGCTAAGACAACAAAGAAGACAACAAAGAGCTCAAATCATGGCGAAAGAGGCCAACAACGAACAAGCAAATAATTAACAAGCAAGAGCCTTACGGGATTATTTCAAGCCCGTTGTCAATGAAAACTATTCAGGAATTCGAAGGTAAAACATCAATGCCAACAACTTTGACTTGAAACCTGCCCTCATTAGCATGGTTCAACAAAATTAATATGGAGGTTTGCCTAATGAAGACCCAAATGTGCATCTTGCCATGTTCTTGGAGATTTGTGATACCATTAAGATGAATGGTGTTTTGGAGGATATTATTTGATTGTGCTTGTTCCCTTTCTCCCTTAGGGACAAGGCACAAGGATGGCTACAATTTTTGCAACTAGGTTGTGTTGCAATATGGGAAGACTTGGCTCAACGATTCCTTTCGAAGTTCTTCCCTCTGTCAAAGACCTCTCAACTTCGAGGTGAGATTGCACAATTTTGCCAATTAGACTTTGAACCACTTTATGAAGTTTGAGAGCATTTTAAAGACCTTATTCGAAAGTACTCCCAACATGGATATCAAGATTGGTTCCAAATCCAACTATTCTACAATGGATTGAATGGGCAAACAAGAATAATCGTTAATGCGGCAGCTGGTGGTACTCTCTTGTCCAAAACCGCCGAAGAAGCCTAATTATTGTTGGAGGAAATAGAATGCAACAACTATCAATGGCCCAATGTACGGTCAATCTTGAAGAAGGCAGCTGGAATTTATGAAGTGGATCCTATTGTAGCACTTTCAACTCAAGTGTCAGCTCTAAAAAACCAAATTTCAGCCCTTACTACTAGAGAAGCTTCATCAATCAAGGAGCCGGTAATAGTTGCTAGTACTTCTTTCGTTGGTGATGGGGGTGATTTGGAGCAAGTTCAATAAATCAACAACCAGAACTTCAATTACCGAGGTAATAACTTGTCCAATAATTTGCCTACATATTATCACCTGTGACTCCGAAACCATGAGAATTTATTTTATGGCAATACAAGAAATGTGCTTTAACCTCCTTCCGAGTTTAATAACCAGCCGACCAAGAAGAAAACTTCATTGGAGGAGAGCTTAAGTTTGTTTATTTTGGAAACTAGATCGAGATTCAACAAAAATAAGGCGAGGTTAGACAATACTGAAACCCATATGAGTAGTATGAGTGCCATCATAAAGTCCTTTGAAGTTCAACTCGGGCAATGAGCAATGCAATTAATTCTCAACAACAAGGGAAATTCCCAAGTGATACGGAAAGCAATCCCAAGGAGCATTGCAATGCAATAACTCTAAGAAGCGGGAGAGAAATTGATGGAGAAGAGCAATAAGAAGCTACTAAGAACACACCTTTGTCTAGCCATGGAGAGAAGCACACCACTGATGTGAACAATGAAGAAGAAAATACTATCAGAAAAGTTTCTAAATCGAGAACTATTTTATTTCTTGATAATCCTAAAATTATTAAATCCCTTCTCCCTTATCCTCAAAGATTTCAAAAAAAAAAGGTTGATTCTCAATTTGTAAAATTTTTAGAAATCTTTAAGAAAATTCACATTAATATTCCTTTTATAGATGCTCTTAAAAAATTGGCAAACTATGTCAAGTTCATGGGGGATATTATGTCGAAGAAGAGGAAGTTGGAGGAATTTGAAACAGTGAAGTTGACGAAGGAATGCAGTGCCATTATCCAGTAAAAGTTACCACAAAAATTAAAAGCTCTGGGTAGCTTCACTATTCCTTGCACAATTGGTGGCACCTCCTTTGATAATGCTTTGTGTGACCTTGGGACAAGCATCAATTTGATGTCTCTTTTCGTATTCAAAAAGCTGAGACTTGGAAAAGTGAAGCCAACCATCATCACACTACAACTAGCAGATAGATCCCTTATCTATCCTCGTGGAATCATTGAGGACGTGTTGGTAAAGGTCGACAAATTTATTTTTCCAGCTAATTTTGTGGTTTTGGATATGGATGAAGACCAAGACATGCCTTTAATTCTTGGGCGATCTTTCTTTGCTACAAGTGGAGCTTTGATAGATGTATCCAAAGGGAAGTTATCTCTAAGGGTGAATGAAGATATAGTCAAGTTCAACATTTATCACTCCAACAAGGCTTCCGAGGAGACAAGTTCATGTAACCGAGTTGATGTGATTAGAAGGCATATTGAAGAGGTTCCAGTGGATGAGAGATGTTGCAATGACCAGAAAATTATGAAGCGTGAGTTAGTTCAAGGGTAACAATTTCGACTTTTGAGGTCTCGGTTGAAGTTGTTATCACCCAAGTTGAAGCCAAAATGGTCGGGGCCCTTCGTTATTGAGAAAGTGTTTCTCTTGGGAACGATCGATATAAAGGGAAAAAATGGGCATGTGTTCTAGGTCTATGAACAACGATTGAAGCTTTATGACAGAGGAGGAGTAAGGAACGTGAGGAAGCTCCCTCTCAAAGAGCCGAGTTGAGGAAGTTAAAGACAGTCAGGCTGAAGACACTAAACCAAGCGCTAGTTAGGAGGCAGGCCAAGTTATGTTTTTCGCTTTTGTTTTCTGTTGCTTTGTTGTTTGTTGAACTACATTTAAGTTTGGGGGGGATAATTTTGTGCATTTTGTGGGAGTGTTTATTGTAGAAAAGGTCAAAATAATGAAAATTATGGCACTGGTCCATAATGTCGTGATGCTCTCTTCATAGCACCACAGCGCTGCAGGTTCTGGAAAAGTTCCAGAACCATTAGCACTGCGGCGCTACACTTGAAGTACCGCAACGCTTTCTTCCCCGGAATTTCTCCCGATTTCAAAAAAAAATCTGAAAAAAAAAATAAAAAAAAAAATCAAGCGCCTCAGTGCCCTTACAGGAGCGCTGTAGCGCCCTTACAAGAGCGTTGCAGTGCCCATGTTGCTGCCTATAAATGAAAACAAGTCCATTAAACCCATTCTCTTCACTTTCTTCGCCCCTATGAACACCTTAGTTGTTTTAGCACCTTACTCCTATCCTCAAACCATCCTTTCAACATCTATTTTCCTCGCTAAATATTTCACTTTTTATAATCATTCTTCAAATCTGCTTTATACCTATCATCATCATATTGGAGAAATACTTGGAGATTGAAGTCTACTCTTGTTCTTGAAAAGTCACTATCCTTATTGTTCCAAGTAAGTTACACTCTATCTTTTTTTGAGCTATTTATGCAATTTTGGAGGGATATGAAGGTAGTGTGATTGTTATTCACTTTGGGGCTAGTTCCATAAGAGAATGAAGTTGGAACTTGTAAGAAAAATTCATGCCTATAATGTGTTCGACAAAATGACCAAGTGAACTTGAACTTTTTTGAAGTGTATTTTGATTGAGTTCTGGGATTTGTCTCATAGTCTAGCTTTGACAAGAATTGATCCATAGGACTTCTAGTCTCAAGTTTCCCAAAAAAAAAAAACGAAAAAAAAGGGGAAAAAAATGAATCCTAAGGGCAAGTTTAAGGGGCTGAAGTTTTTTTTTTGGTCGTAATTAATTTGTGATAAGCTTAGCCATGACATCCAAAAGACGAAAAGGTTCTTCTTCTTCCTCTGGAACTTTTGATTCAAGCAAATATATTAGTATAGAGGCTGAGCAACACTACAAAACATCGGTTGTACATAAGAATTATGTTCGAGAATGTGGTATAATCTGTTTTGAGGATATGATAGAGTGAAGACATTGGGAAGAATTTACAAAACAACCACAGCCCGCTCTAGTACCTGTTGTGAGAGAATTCTATGCTAATGCTAAGGAGCACCGTAACTTGAAAGCTTTTGTGAGAGGCAAATGGGTACCATTTGATAGTTCAACTATCAATCTGTATTATAACCTTCCTGATATTGATGATGATAATTATTCTAAATTTCAAGACGAGGGAGTTGATACTGAAGATATCATCCACTTTTTGGCAAAACCTAGAACTAAATGGAAGACATCCTAAACAGACGTTATTAACTTCCTGGGAGCTGGATTGGAATTGGAAGCCAAAGCTTAGAATTACTTCATTTCAGCAAAATTACTCCCCTCCAACAATTACAGTGAAGTCAAAAAAGAGAGAGCTATCCTCAACTATGCCATTTTGAAAGGTTGGTCCATAGATGTGGGATGCATTATCCAACAGTCCATCCTCCACACCATTAACGGAGTCACCTCCAGTGGCCTTGCCCATCTATCCCTTATTTATGGGCTCTGTCAGGCACAAGGCATCAGTACAGCACCTACAGAGGAAATTGTACACCCAAAGTGTGTATTGACAACGCAATTTGTCACCACCAAATTCAAGCAAGATGCAGCTCAGCCTAACGCACCAGCAAGTCATGAAGTAGGAAGCTCGTCATACGCTCCTCCACCACCTCTGGTGCCTAGAAGAACCACTAGAGATTTGACAAATCAGATTGAGGACATGAAGGTACAGACGGCCCAAATGCAACGAGACATCCTAGCTCAAAACCAATGGCAAGGAAACTTTACACATCAGTTTAATCAATTCCTAGAACACAATGACCTGCAATTCAATTATCAAGTGGAATTCAACAATGCTTTGGTACAGATGTCCTTTAACTGCGCACTTAATTCGGGAACCAGTGGCATCACCTTTCCTGCTCCTCCCATTTTTCCTCCACACTAATTAGGTCCCCGCCCCCAGGATGATGATAATGAGGAAGACGAATGATGTCTTCCTTCAGGTAAGTCCTCTTTCCTTCACTCTTCTTTAATATGACATTGAAGACAATATCCACTTTAAGTTTGGAGGAGTATTTATTTTTTTTAGTTGTCTCTTTTATTTTCTCTTTTATTTTCTATTTTTTTAGTCGTCTCTTTTATTTTCTATTTGCTAAAAAAAAAAAAATTCTTGTGTCAGTTTGAATAGATTGCTTGGGGCTGATGATAGGAACCTGATTGAATTAAATATAGCTCTTTAAAAACAATAAATATTGACTTCTTTTGTGTGCTTGACTCTATTGTTAGTCTTATTCTTTTTGAGATTCAGGTACGCCTATGCACATAGTCATGCTTATTTTTCTTCTACTTTAAAACTAGAGAATGTTTATGTGAATTAAACAATTATTTAGGATTCTCAAAGGTCTCTAGAACTTATTTGAAAATCATTTGAGGCGTATGCATCGCTAAAGATATGATTTAGGCCACCTATGGATTGATTGAGCCTTTCAAGCAAACCCGTGATGTTGGAAAATCTTATTTAACTCCATTGAGCTTAAAGACATTTTTTTTTTACTTCCATACTTTGAACCTATCTTCTAAATATTTTCTAATACTTCACTTTATACCTTGAGCACATGTGAAAATAGTTATAGCAATTGTGATGCTCATGTAANAACTACTTGTTGAAGGATAAATATTGTAATCTGAGTCATGAGAAAGGAAAATAAGTTTGGGGGAAGTTAGATTGCCTAACTCAAGAATTATAAAGAAGAAAAAGATCCTAGAATAGAACATGTGTGCTCTAGGGTGTTGAAACCATAAAAATGCCTTTTTATCCTACTTTCACCTTAGCCTCACATTACAAACCTTATTAAAGTCCTATTGATCTTTGATGATGCGTTAGTCTACATTAGTGGAAAATAGTTGGAATAACAAGCCTATGGAGACATAAACATTCATGTTGAGATATCAATCTTCACGTCGTTTGTTTGCATAAACAAATCCGGAATTTTAGTAGTGAGGTGAAATTAGCTATTCACACACACACGAAGAAGAAATAAGAGAAGGATAAAACTAGTGTTTGAGTTGAAATTTTAGAAGTTGTCAATATTTTGAAGTTTTTCTTGAGCCATAATTATGATAATTTTGAGATCCGTTTAAAATCTGAATCAAACTGATACTTGAGCTTTTAGTTTGCTTTCACTATTTTGTTTTATTGTCTTCCTTTGTTGTTTTTTTTTTTTCTTTTTTTTTTTGCTCGAGGACTAGCAAAGCATCAAGTTTGGGAGAATTTGTTAAGTGCAATTTATGCACTTAATATTCACTCTCTACGCTTAATGTTTTATTAGTTTTTGAGAGCATTTGTGTATTTTATGTTGTTTTTGTTGAAAGTTTCAGGTTAATTAAATTCTTGAAAGAAATCCGAGATTTGTGACAATGGTTGATGATAAAAATATGCTTAAAAGTACTTAAGAAAGATAACCAGGCAGAGAGACGAGCACCACAGTGCCACCTAATGGGCACCGCAGCGCTGCTCAGCCAAAATTCTCAGCACCCACCAGTACTAGCGCCGCAGCGCTACTTTTCGAGCGCTGCAGCACTGCCATTGAAGCCTAGTCCCAGAAACATAGGTGCTGTAGTGCTACGTTCTGAGCGCTGTAGCACTACCGCTGATGCTTAGAACCAGAAACATGGGCGCCTCAGTGCCCAGTATAGAGCGCCGCAGTGCTTGCCCTCGTATATCTCTTTCATCTTTTGAGCACTGCAGCACTCTATACCAAGTGCCGCGGTGCTTCCATGTGCTCTGGACAGTATAAGCCAAATTTGACCTAGCTGCCAGATGAGATATAAATAGATCCTTTAAGGATCCGAAAAAGGAGTTAGAGAATATTTCTGGGAACTTTTGGCAGCTGCTACCTCGGGCAAAGGGAGATGAAGAACACTATGTGAAGAAATTCTCATCCAACCAAAAAGAGTTTTTCTTTCTCATATTCTCCCTCTATGATGTTGTTGTTATTTATGTTGTTTTTATTCTTTTCTATCATGAACTAAGTATTTTATCTAAAGAAATCATGTAACCTACACTTGAAACTATGTCTTGATTTTTAATATCAATTTTGTGGTGATTTTTCATTGGTATTTGCTCTTTATGTTTCTCAATTGATTAACAATCATTGGGATATTTGGGTTTCTAGAAACCGGTACTTGAAAGAGGGAATTTTAGAGATATAACTAGAATAACACAACCTAGGATGTTGTAGAGTTTGAGAAAACCTATGAATCCTTTGAAGCTTGTTATTAAGAACTACAAAACTTAATGAACTCTTGTTTTCTCAATTTTGAAGAGAGATATTGAAATTGGATTTAAGGGTAGGTTTCACTCGGCACTCGAGAGAGGTAGTAGAAACAATTTTGAGTTCTTGCTTATAAACTAAGAAAATTAATCAAGTGATGTTGTTAATTTAAAGACATAGTGGATGGTTAGGTGAAGTCAAACCTCTAGAATTCATACCTATTGTTATTTTCATTTAAACTTTCAATTGTATTGTGACCTTTAGTTCTGTATTTTAGAATTTTCCTTGATTACTATTTATCAACAATTAATTTGAATTATCTATATAAAATTAAGATTATCCAATTACGGTACTTAGTAGAATTTTAATACCAATCCCTGTGGGTACGACAACCTTATTTACCATTTTACTATAAAACTTGACACCATGCACTTGCGGTATATAATTTCGTTAACAATGAGCTAAGTGTAAATGAGAAAACAAATGAAGAAAAGGACATCCAATTACAACAAGATCTTAAGGAAGAAAAGGAAAGCGACCATGTTAACACTCTCTCTCTTCCTCAAGATTTAAAATTCAATTATACTCATCCTAAAGACCAAATTCTAGGTGACCCCTTACAAAGAGTCAAGACTAGAGCATCACTTTGGAATATTTGCAATAACATAGCTTTTATCTCTCAAATTGAACGAAAAAGTTTTAAAGATACTGAAGAAGATAAATCATGGATTTTAGCTATGCAAGAAAGATTAAATCAATTTGAAAAGAGTGATGTATGGGAATTAGTTCTAAGACCTAAGGACCAATCGAATATTAAGACTAAATGAGTCTTTAGAAATAAAGTAGATGAGCATGGGATAATTGTGAGAAACAAAGCTAAGCTAGTAGCTCCAGGTTTCAATCAAGAAGAATGCATCGATTATGAAGAAACATTCACACCCGTAGCAAGATTAGAATCCATAAAGATGCTCTTAGTATTTGCATGCCATAAAGATTTTATTTTTTACCAAATGCATGTTAAGTATGCATTTCTAAATAGATACATTTTAGAGGAAGTATATGTAGTCCAACCTCCTGGTTTTCAAAATCATAAGTATCCAGATTATATTTTTAAATTGAAAAAGGCTCTTTATGGTTTAAAGCAAGCTCCTAGAGTCTGGTATAATAGATTGAGTAAATTTTTTATTTTGAATGGTTTTACTATAGAAAAAGCGGATACTACTCTTTTTATAAAAATAAAAAGGGGAGAAATGATTATAGTCCAATTAATGTTGATGATATTATTTTTGGTGCTATAATGTTTCTCTTTGTGAAGAATTCTCTAAGTACATGCATAATAAATTTAAAATGAGTATGATAGGAGAACTCAATTTCTTCCTTGGACTTCAAATCAAACAAAGCAAAAAAGGTATTTTCATTAATCAATCCAAGTACATCAAGGATATGTTGAAAAAGTTCGATATGGAGAACTCCAAGTCAATAAGAACACTCCTGAGCTCTTCAATCAAGCTTGACAAAGACGAAAATGATAAAGCAGTAGATATCACTAAATCTCAAGGTATGATCAAATCACTTCTTTACTTAACGGCTAGTAGACCGGATATAATGTTTAGTGTTTGTCTATGTGCTAGATTTCAATCTAGTCCTACAGAATCACATCTTAGTGCAGTAAAACGTATTTTGAAATATTTGTATGGCACTATGAACCTAGGATTAAGGTATCCAAAAGGCACACAGTTTAACATTACTAATTTTTCGGATACGGACTTTATCGGTTGTCAAACCGATTGCAAGAGCACTAGTGGTACTTGTCACTTTCTTGGTTATTCACTTGTATCATGGTTTAGCAGGAAACAAAATTTCGTTACTGTTTCTACTACTGAAGCCGAATATATCTCTGCTAGTAGCTGTTGTGCTCAAATTCTTTAGATGAAACAAACACTAATAGATTTTGGAATGAATTATAATCATATGCCTATTAAGTGTGATAATACTAGTGCTATCAATTTATCCAAAACTCCAATTTTGTATTCATGAGCTAAGCATATTGACATTAGATATCATTTTCTTCGTGATCACATATAAAAAGGTGATATTGTACTTGAGTTTATATGCACAGAAAAATAACTAGCTGATATTTTCACTAAACCTCTTAGCGAGGATCGTTTTTGCATGATTCATAGAGAACTTAGTATGATTGATCATAATGAGCTTCATTGATTTTTCTGTGTTCAAAAGTTGTTTGATTTGTCTTGTTTGATGACTAAATTATTGATTTCTCAATGCTTTCATTGTTATTTTAATCATTTCCATCATTTTTAAACTGGTTTTAACTAAAAATCTGCAAATACAGAGGAATTGGCAAACCGAAAATATTTTCGGTCTACCGAAAAAGTGCCCTGGAAAGCACTTTCTTTCTACCAGAATCGGGAGACCAAAAACTCGTAGTTCCACGAGTATTTAAGCCGTTTTTGATTTTTTTCACTCATTCTTCACACTCTCCTCACCGAACACACTCTCTCTCTCACATCCTAAAACTATATCTTCTCATTCCTACTCAAATTTCTCCCTAGATTACTCAATTTTCTCCCAACTAGAGTTGATTTCATCACTTTTTCTCTATTTCTCATTATTTTTCACTCTCTTTTGTCACCCAAATCAGATTTTTTTCTCTTTTCAAACCCTAGAATTTGAATTTGGGGTTATTTTTCTTTGAGTCTCTATTCTATCATCATATTTCTTGTACAATGGCTCCTGGAAGGGAACACTCAAGGCATAAAGATAAGGAAATTCGACCAGAGGAGTCTGAATAATGCACCAAAGTGAGGTTTGATATTCCTCTCTTAGAATCACCTGCTCTTATGACTAGTTAAAAAGAAATTTTCTCTAAGCAAAGCATTATTTGGGGTAGAACCTTCAATTTTAGAGACTTAGCCTATGTAAATTTTCCTGATTATATTGAAAACATGGGATGGACTGAATTCTGCTCCATTAAAGAGATAAGATATCCTAGATTGGTTAGGAGATTTTATGTCAGTGCCAATATCTCAAGGGGACAACATATTATATATAGTTCCCTTAAGAAAATAGATTTTGAGGTCACTGAACAACTCCTAGCTGATATTTTGTATTTGTCTTAAGTGGTTATAAGTTTCCCATAACCAATTCTTAGCCTATTATTGAGGACTTTAATCCTCAACAAGCTTTACTCTGAGTCTATTCTCCTAATAATTTTCAACCTAAGCCTCGTGTCACTAATTTTACTCTAGAGGCTAGGATTTTGTTTCAATTTGTGTCTTAGAATATGATTCCTAGAGGTGGTCATAGGAATGCACCTACCTTCTGTGATCTTAGTTTTGTTAATTCCATTCTAGTTAGAAAAAAGTTAAACTTACCTTACTTTATCATTCATGAGACGATTAATACCATTGAGAATAAGAGACCCCCTCTTCCCTATGGTCTCCTACTCACTCACATCTTCCAACATTTCAATATCCCACCATTTGATGAAGCAGAACGTAAATCATGGACTATTGATATTGAGATCAACAACAAGACCTTCAGTCTCATGGGATTTAGCTTTCTGAACAATGAATGGGTAGCCAAAACTAAGCAAGGACACGATCATGGAATGGGTACTCAATAAGAAGCTAGCGGTAGTGGTGCTGAAGGTGCTCTTGAGGGTACTCATACTGAAGAGGCTTCTGCACAACATTTTGACTTCAATGAAGTATTCAACAGCCTCTCTGAACGCATCAACACCATATAGCTTAACATCTAGTACCTACACGATACCGAGCTAGAGTACTTCTAAATTTTATCAGCCGATGTCAACTCTGTCTGCCAACACCAAGAACATCAATTTCAGATCATTCAGGATCAACTGGACGAGATGATGAGGATGATGCAATCCTTCTTCGGCCACTTTCCTCCTCCCTAGATTTTTTTTTTTTTTTGGTCATTTCATGTATGAACTCTATGTTTAAATTCAATGCGTTGTTTTGTTTGCTTGAACTCTAAAGTATGATTTTTTTTTTTTAATTTACATTGAATATTTCATTGTCATATATTTGCCTTACTCTTCTTTTGTGTGGATTTTTTTTTGATGATATCAAAAGGAAGAGAAAAATGTGTTTTGATTTACAATTGATATCAACTTAGTCTTTATAATTCTGACTTACAATTGGTATCAATTAGCAACTTTCTTTAAAATTTACACCCTTTGTGAGATTAAAGGGGAGATTTAATTCTTTTTATTAAGCAAATTTCGAGGGGGAGCATTCAAGATTTTTGTAAGGACACTTATCTCTGTTTAATTCTTATTCCTTACTTGTTTTTAAATCAAATGTTTGTTATCAAAAAAAATAGGGAGATTGTTAACTCATGCTTTGTATCATCAATCCTATTCTCATATTTTGAAGTTAACAAATATATAATTAAAAACTAATAATCTACTTGAGTGTGTAGTAAGCTAAATTGAAAGGATCACAAGACATTCAAGATGAATTATGGAAAAGAGCTTGAAGACAAAGTTCAAGAATACAAGACCTAGACTAGCAAAGGTTAAACACTTAGTTCTTGTACTTGAATACTTGCTTACACATAATATGATCTTAATGGCTCAGATTTTTCATAAAATTAGAAATTTTCAAACCGATATAGTCAAACTTACTTATCTCCAATTAAAATAAGAAATTTATTTTACACAAGCTTTTAAATTGATTTATGAATTTTTATAGGTTCCATATTACATAAAAAATCAATTTATGAAGTCATAATTTGAAAATAATCGAAAAAGACTTGAAATAAATATTGCTCTCGGGTATTTTCGGCAGACCAGTTCCCATTTTCGGTCTACCGATTCCTTACCAAATTTACAGGAATTTTCAGATTTGACTGTTAGAACCACACTATCAATGACTAGTATTTTCGGTTGACCGAAAATACACTTTCGGTCTATCGAAAATGACAAATTATCTGTCAAACAGTCTAAAACGGCTAGTTTTTATTCAAGTCTATAAATAGAAGCTTTTCCAACACTTGAAACAACTTTTGAACATTCATACATTGCTTTAATCATACTTTCAAGTTCTTTTGTGATTCAAACTTTCAAATCCACTTTTTCATAAAAGTTACTTGAGCCAAACTAGATTATATTTTATGTTCTCATTTATTCTCTCTAAGCTTACCTTGTATCAATTATTTTTATTAGAGAGATTTTAGTTGAGTGTATCAACAGAGAAAAACTAAAATTGTCTTTGTGAGGTGATGTTGACACTAGATTCATAAACAACCCGATTTAGGTGAAATTGACACTAGAGTCAAAACAATCTGAGTTAGGTGTGATAGAGCTGGATTCAAAATTATTGTAAAGGTGTGAATGTACCTAAGGAGAAGTCACTCGTTGTGTAAAAAGGTCGGTCAAGCCTATTCTCTCGATCTGATAGTGGAAAGCTCAAAGCAGGTTGCCAAAAGCTGGGGACGTAGATAAACCGTCGTGTTTGTTGAACCTCATAAAATAGTGTTTGTATTTCTCTATCCATATCTTCTTAATTTATTTACCTTGAGCTTATGCATGCTATTTAGCTATTTTTACTTGATATTATTGTTACTTGCATAATTTACTTGCTTATCAAGAAAAGTTTGTAAAAATTTTTAAAACCTAGTTCATCCCTTCCCCCCCTCCCCCCTTCTTGGGTTAGCTAATTTTGGGCTAACAAAGAAATCACAGTCGTCTATAGTTATAGTCGCTTGTCGTAATCCCTGAAGAAATCAAAGAAGGAGAATGAGCTTATTTCAAGGGCTTGTTGAGAAATTTCATTAAATATGATCCAATTAGAATCGTATGACTCTCTCAAAAATTCTTCAAAAAATATGACTGTAAGACAAACATACTCCTAAAGGCATACTCCGTGTGATAAAAGAAAAAATACTCAAAGAACTCTCCCAAAAAACAAAACACTCAAAGAACTCTCAAAAAAAAAAAAAAAAACACTCAAAAACTCGCACTCCCTCCCTAAAATCTCATAGTCTTCCTTCCTCCACTCTCGCTCTACTCCTGCCCCATCTTTCTTTGTAAATTTCATTTCTCCCATAACATTTCTCTTGCTCTTAAAATCTCTTGATTTTTTCTCTCGTTCATGATTAAGAAATTTCTATGATTAAATGTCGTAGGTATAATTTAAAATCGTTTATATTTGAGTTTTGAGATGTTTTTGACAGACATTGTATTAAAAATTAAATTTCGATAAATTTCTAATGGTCTTCCCCGATGAACATCAAAAATTTCGATGAATTTCGACAATAATTTGATACCCATTCAATGAATAATTTCAATAAAAATTCGATGAAGATTCTTTAATAATTGTCTCTGAAAAATTACTCGATGATTATTAAAAGAACATCTAATATTTCAATACCAATTCAATGAATTTCAATTCCAATCCGATGAATTTCGAGAGTTTACTAAATCTAGAGCAAAAACCAAAAGTCATTAAAAATTTTGATGAAATTCGATACCGATCAATTTCGATAGACCATCGAACACTGATCAAATAACTATCGAAAAGCATCGAGTTATTTTCATTTTATTTTTTCTGAAGAAATCATTGAGCTGGCGTCGAATTTCATCATAATTTTTAATGACTTTTGGGTTTTTCGCTCTAGATTTTGTAAATTCACGAAAATTTACCCAAATTTTTTTTTTTTTTTTTTGCTGCAACACCTAAAAATTTATATCTAGACTAATTGTAACACTTCTCATAACATTCAATGATAAAAATTACGTACCCATTTAAAAAGGAGTCATAGAGGAAGAGAAGAAGTATAGATAAAATATTTTAGGGGTAGTTAAATTTTTTTAAGGTGGTATAGTTATATTTTTTGAAGAATTCTTTAGGGAATCATACGATTGTAATTTATAATGAAAATTAGACTTTGTACTGTATTTTCAGAAAAGAATTGGAAAAATATAGTGGACTCAATTTTTTCTAGATTTGGTACTGTATTTATTAGAAAAATATTTTTTTAAAAAAGTTTTTAGAAAAATACTATTTTCTAAAATAGTAATTAGTAACAGGCAACCAGTGCTCGAGCCTGGTAACTGATAACCAAAAGTATTTATAATTGGTAACCGGTAACCAGTTTTCAGACACTAGTAACTAGTAATTATTTTAAAAATGATGTTTTTCTAAAAAAAATTTAAAATAGTATTTTACTAAAAAAAAAAAGTAGTACGAGAATTGGAAAAAAAATCTGACCACTGCCACTATATTTTTGTAATTCTTTTTTGTTTTTGTAGGTAAAAGTATTAAAAACCCTTAATTGGTACATATTTTGAGCATATTTAATAAAATTTCTCAGCATATTTCGTTTTATTTTATTAATTTTGACCCAAATCCTTTATACCAAACAGTTGAACCGAAATCTTATATTAAATGGGCCTAAAGTTTTCTTCTTGGGCCTAATGTTTTCCTTCTTGCAACAACAACTCCACACTGACCCCATATTATGATCAATAAGTTATTTTAAATCTAGTAAAATACTCCTCCTATCTGTAGGAGTGAAATAAGCACATCTATAATAGAATCGGCCCTAAGTTTAAGTTTATTGCAGGGTTAATGACATCAAAATTTCCTCAATTTTACCTTTTTTTTAAAAAAATAACCTCATTTTTTAGTTTAGTAAAATAATACCTTGAGATTTGAAATCTTTGCAAAAACATACCATGTGAAGCCTCATTTAGCGAATCTAACAGTCAAAAGACGTAAGTCCGCCTTTTTAACTGATTAAAAATATTTCAGCATTAATATTTTCCTGAAGATGTTTTTAAGTTTATATTTTCCTGATAATATTTTAAGTTCATATTTTTGTTTAGATTCCAATTAAAATAAAAGGCAGAAAAAAACCCGAAATTCTTTTCACCCTCCCTCTCTCCCTCAGTCGTTCTCTTTTCCCCCATCATAAGGTGATCAAACACAACCTACTTGAAGCCCCTCCACTGTCTCAGCTCATGGACTTCAAACCCTCAAAACACATTTGAGAGAGAACAATAAAGGCACCGAAGACCACAACCAACGAAATTGGAGGAGTTCAAAACGATCGGGGGCTCGAGTTTGACGAAATTTTACGAGTTTTGGAGAAGACTCTTTTGAAGATGGGTTGAAGAAGATGAATAAATAGAGAGGAAATGCTAGAAGATGGTGGGTAATACTGTTTTCTTTTTTTTAGAGAAAAAGAAGAAAAAAACGTTTGGAATCTTGTAAGATCTTGATTATTCTTTGGATCGTAGACTTGTAGTAATAATATGGAAGTGCATTTGGTATTTTTTTTTTCTTGATTAATCTAGTAGATTTTTTCTTACTAGATTGAATATGAGATCAAAATTTTGGAGATTCTGATATGGGTTTTTATTTATTATTCCTTGTTAATTTTCTTTTTTCTATTTTCCATAATTTATTATCTTTTGATACTAGAATTGAAGAAACTAATGTTGTTTTTTATGCCATTATGTTGGTCTTAGGAAGTAAAAATAGTCACAAAGCAACCAACACTAATAATCGGCGTTAATGACCTTCTCCACCACTTTTTTCTATCAATTTTTTCAATGATTTTGCTCCAAATTAAATTTCTAGTGAAATGTACAATAACCATTTTCTAAACTGAGTTAGATTTGGGCTGAGGGAGAGAAAGAAGTTAAGAAGAAGAACAACAAGAAATTGAAGGGAGATACGGTGAAGAAGATGAAGGAGATTGGATCTTTATTCTCTGTTTTCCTCTTCTTTTTATTTTTCCAGTTTTTTTTCTTTTTGATTTTATTATTTCATCCCAATTTCAATTAAAATAAAAATTATAAAAGAAATAATTAAAGTAATTAATGATTCTTTTAGTAAAATTTAAAATGAACTTAAATTTATATTTTAGATTATAATTGTGTTAGTCACGTTTTCAATCCCTTCAGTAAGGGTGAAGTTGTCTTTTTATTAGGAGAAGGCATATTTTTACAGAGATTTCAAAACTCAGGACTATTATTTTGTAAAATTCAAAAGTGAGATTATTATTTGTAAAAAAGGCAAACTTGAGGGAATTTTGTCATTTTGACCCTTTCATTGCAGGTGGTTTTTTTGTTAATTATTTGTTTATTTATAGCTTTTGGTGCCATGTATTTTGGCCTATTACTTTCAAAAATTTGCATCTATTTTTGTATTTGAGTATTAGTTTTTCCTTTTTTTTTTTTTGGGAACACATTTGAGTATTAGTTTTTGATGACAAATACTTCGTAAAGTCTCAAAAAAAAATAGGGGAGAATTTTATTCCTCAAGTAGAATTCAGACAAATCCATCGCAATCGGCGGCAATGGAACATCGAAGAAGAAGAGATGGTGGAGCCGATGGTTCCGCTGCCAGACAGAGACCCATGGAAGTGCGAGAACCAGCGACACACAACGTTGATTCATGGTTAGCCCTACCCAATCTTCTTTTTCCCATTTTCTTCTTCAACATCAGTCTTTCTGCATCCAATTTTTCAAAAATCCTTTCTGATTTTAGTGCTACCTTTCTTCTAATTGAATGGATTTGGCATCTTACTTGATATTGTAATGAGATTCTTGGCTGCAAGTTTGGGTTTTTGATGATTTAGAGTTTAGGATAGGTTTTAGTATAAATGTGACTTCTTGTTTTTTATTCGATGGAGATTTTATTCAGTAAACCTACTTGCATATTTGATTTAAAGATTCTCCACAAAGCATTTTGTTAAAATTGAATTTTGTGGAACCTGTAGTATCTAGTTTGGTTGCTACTGTTTAGACTTTATAGACTGAAAATTTCGTATTTCGTTCTAAAGTTTTCGAAAGCTCTCGACTTTTACTTAATCCATGGTTTAGTCAGATTTGATTCTAATTTATATATTTTGTGTGATAATTACTTGTATTTGTTTGCCATTAGATTAGACGATACAAAGTAAGTGGATGTATATAACACTGAGTATGAATAATCCAACAATTTGTTATATGATGTCTTCTACAATTGGGAAGAAGGGAGAGATGGACAGAGAGTAAAAGGGAGTATGGGGGAGTTGATGCATTGGTGGGAGTGAGTGAGTGTGCATTAGGTTAGGCAGGTAGCTTGCTTGAGTGAGAGTGTGTGTGTGTGTGTGTGTGTGTTTGGGGCGTAGGGGGTTGCGTGTTGAGGTGTGGAGAGAGAGATAAGAGTAGGTGTGTTGGTGTGTGTTGGGTAACGAGTGAGTGCACATAAGGGTGGGTGAGCTCTTGTTGGAGGGGTGGGTGTGGTAGTGAACGAGTGTGCATGCGTTAGGTCGGGCGGGCTGTGTGTGTGTGTGAGTGTGTGTTGGAGGTTGGGGGTGGTGGTTTGGGGTGGGTGAGTGACAGACGTGAAGTGGGGGAGGGGGTATGTTTGGTGGGTGAGCGGGTAAGTGTGTGCTTGCGTGCATGTGGGTGGGTGTGCGTGAGCGTGTGTGACTCTGATCAGTCCCACCAAGTTGGGTGCATGTTGGTGGGTGTGCGTCTCTGATCAGCCCCACCAAGTTGAGTGCATTAGGGTGTGCACACACTTACCGCTAAGTTGACCTGTTTCTTCTTCGGAGCAGAGTTGGGTTTTTGATCGGTTTGATATGTTGGTCTAGAATTGCAGCGACTCTGATCAGCCTTGCCGCCACCAACAATTTGAGTTCGGTAACTTTATTCATTTCTTGCATATGAGTGTTCGGATTGGGTATTTCGGAATGTGCTATATCAAGTGAATTGCAGTTGCATGTTGCATATCCATGTGAAGATTCCGTGTTTGGTTCATTACGCTCATATTGCCTGGCATTAGAGTCTTAATTGTTGTTCAACGTTCATATGGTCAGTTGAATTAGTTGCCTGCAGTAAAGGAAGAGTTAAGGGGGCTAAAACACAAGGAAACAACGTAGTTTTCTCTTGTCTTTATGTTAGATATACTGCCAAGTCCGGTGGAAAAATGTTTTCTTGTCATTCTTTGTTATGTTGTGCATTTGCTCATATTTAAGGGATTAACTTATAATATGTGAATGCCACGACTTTGTTTAATCTATATGGTCTTTATTTATTTGTAAAGAGCTTATGTTAACAGATACTTGGTCTTATTAATTTTTTATTATTGATCTTTTTCATTGCCCTATTGCAAAGATATTAGGAATTGGTCCAGAATGCGGCGACTCCAATCGGCCCTGCCGCAAATTACTGCAAAATCCATATCAGTTTGCAAGCCACATTCGGTAAATTTTTGACTTCTTATAATTCTTCTTAAACAATTATAATTATTTAAGAATAAAAACTGTTTGAGTGATATGGATAATAACAACAAGAGTAATAGCTGGAAATTTAAACAAAAAAATAGACAAAAAATAAAACACAGTATTAAGTTTAGTTGCTAGAAAGGGAAAATAGTTATGCCATATGTCTAGCTAATATATGATATGTATACCAGACAGTCAAGACAAGTATTTGCAGTCTTTCTTTTAACACTGTTATTGTTGCATTAATTATTATGTTGTTGTATCAATATGAAGTTGTGTGTTTTTTTTTCACTGGACGCATTAAAGAAATTTGTTTCTTGTTATGTATAACATAGAGTATTATTTTTAGATTTATTATTAAAAGAAAGTAGGTATAAGTAGTACAAAGATATAAGTCCTTTATATCTACAAATGGTCAACGGCATACATTTAAATGCTAGGGGAACCTATAATTCCCACCATTTTTCCAAGAATTGTGAATCTAGAAGTTGTGTCATGACTAACAAAATTGTTGGGTGATAAGCAAAAAGTGGTTTCTTTTTTCCCCGAAACAGGAAAAGGTAAAATGATTTATTGGGTTCAAGGGACAAATCTGACAGTCTCTCTCCCTCTCAACCAGGTTGGTTTTTCTTACTTCTTCTTATTGTTTTTATTCTCTCTCTCTCTTTCTCTCTCTCTGATGTAGGATAGGATGAGAAAAGATAGAAAAATAGAGAGAATAAGCAGAATAGCAAGGGAATTGGTTGAATAGCAAGAGATAAACAAGATAGATAAGAAATTAGATAGATTAAAGAAAACATTGTAGAATCAAGGGAGAGAATTAGGGAGATTTAGACAGAAATAGATAAAGAGTAGAAGAGCAAAAGAGAATCAAGATAAGAACTCAAAAAGAAAGAGATCCGTAGGAGGAGAAAACTCAATAATTGTTTATTAATTCATCGTAATCTGAAAATCAATTACATGACTATGCCTATTTATAGATAGGCAATTAGATTCAAGTAGGAAAGTAAACACATTCTAGAAACTAATAAAAACAGGCAACTTAAATCTAGGTACCCAAAATTAAATAACAACTAATAATAAATCTAAATAATCCTAAATAATAATAACAATATAATTTCCTAATATATTTATTTCATGTCTACATTACTCACTCTCTCTCTTTCGGGGGTTGTTGGGTTCAAGGGTCAAATCTGACAGTCTCTCTTCCTCTCAACCAAGTTGGTTTTTCTTACTTCTTTTTATTGTTTTTATTCTCTCTCTGATGTAGGATAGGATGAGAAAAGATAGAAAAATAGAGAGAATAGGCAGAATAGCAAGGGAATTGGTAGAATAGCAAGAGATAAACAAGATAGATAAGAAATTAGATAAGTTAAAGAAAACATAATAGAATCAAGGGAGAGAATTAGAGAGATTTAGACAAAAATAGATGAACGGGTAGAAGAGCAAAAGAGAATCAAGATAAGAACTCAGAAAGAAAGAGATCCATAGGAGGAGAAAACTCGATAATCGTTTATTAATTCATCGTAGTCTAAAAATCAATTACATGACTAAGCCTATTTATAGATAGGCAATCAGATTTAACTAGGAAAGTAAACAGATTCTAGAAACTAATAAAAACAGGAAACTTAAATCCAGGTACCCAAAATTAAATAACAACTAATAATAAATTTAAATAATCCTAAATAATAATAACAATAAAATTTCCTAATATATTTTTTTCTTGTCTACATCACTCACTCTCTCTCTCGGGGGTTGTTTTATTGTTTTTATTACTTTTTTTTGTAATTTTTATTTATTTATTTATTTTGAAACTGGGTGTAGATGAGCTTGGTTAGTTAACTGAAAGGGGTTTTGGGGATTTGATTTGGATTTTGATTTCTTCTTTTTGTGTTTTGGCTGAAAAGGTACTTGGACGAATTTGTCCTGATGGGGTCTATGATGCTAGGTGGTTTCAGAATTCTACCTCCGAGGAAAAGCTTCTTGGTTTAATATCTGAATAATGAAAGGAAATGGAAGGACCGTCAACAGATTTTTAGGTTGTTACTTTCTCTTCTCATTTGGTTCTAATTTGTTAATGTTTGGACTTTAGCAAGGGTGGTGGTTTTTATATCAGCAGGATAGGTTTTTGGATAAGTATAGTCTTTTACTGATAATGCATTTTTGAATTAAGTGGAGAATTCAAGTTCAGATTTAGAATTTCAGATTTTTAGTTCATGAATAAATTTGACTAAATAATCTGATTAATTTCGGATATCTAGGATTGGGACTATTATTTTTTTAAGTTTTGTTGCTATTTTTATTTTTCATATGATGTTATCCTTATCTGGTTGATTAGGAATCTTCTTAATTAATCTAACGTTTCAATTCAAAGAAAAACAGAACTTTCCCATATTTTATCTCCGACTTTATGGTATCAAAGCAGAGTCTAAATAGCTAAGATTTATAAGCTGACAGAGACGGCCATGACCAGAGGTATTGAGGATGGAGCCGGGTTCATCCGAATCCTCAAAGTCTACAGCACCCGTTGTGATGTCCCTAGGTGGTTTTGTTGCAGCATTATTGAACATTACTGTGCACAAATTAAAAGGTCATAACTACATCCAATGGTTGCAGTCTGCTACGATTTTCGCTCGAGACCGAGGGACATCAAAGTGACTTTTGATGTGATTTCGCTGAGTGGCATCGAGTCACTTTTGATGATATTGGGGTCCTGAAAAACATAAAGGACACATTGAAGAAATAGGAAAAAAGAAAAGAGAAGGGAAGAGGCATGAACATCACAAGGCAGACAATAATTAAGAGATGATGGACACATTAAGGGAATAGAGAGATGTACACGAGGGTTTGAGAATGAAGGCGATTGCAAGACTCAGGAGAATGCACTGTAGAGTTCTTTTTTTTTTCTTTTTGCTTCAAATTTATGTTGAAGCTACTCTATCATGCTATTTTTTATCCGAGTAAAAAAACTAAATATTTGTTCTATATGCAGCTGAATTTCTATTTGGAGCATCTTCAGTTACTGCTAAATTGACTTCTTTTTGCTATGTTCTCTTTGACATATTAATTGTGCAAGTAGGTTGAACCTTTGGACTGCCAATTTTTAGTTTGAATATGCTATTGAGTACTTTTTGTTATATCTTTCATTTAATTTATGAGAATTGAGTTGATTTCCTTCTTGATGTCATGAAGGAAATGTAACTAATGATGATTAATTATTTCATAAACTGAGGGAAACATGACTAATGTATATGCCTATGGAAATTGGAGAACCATCGGTATGTAATAGGAAGTGATTGAGATTGCTGTTTGAGGTAGAATAGCTAAAGTATGTATCTTTTTGCTTTCTTCTAGGTCATGATAGTGAATTCTGTGTTTAAATTAATTGTTGTATTAAATAATTTCACCTAATGAAACCAAACTTTATAGTCTCTTTCTATGATTTTTTTTTTTTCTTTTTGACCTTCCTTTTTTTTTTTTTTATTTGTACCGTGAGTATTTCACATTTTCTGTGTACTCATTGAGCTACTCAAAAGTTGGTTATTTTTTTTTTCCTTCCACAAGAAGTGGTTAGCGTAGCAACAATGTATTTGCAGGTGGGGCCTTGGGGGTTATTCAGGTTTTAGTTCGAATATTATTTATTTCATATGCTTTTATTCACCAGTCTGTATATTAATCGGTTATATTTACAGAGGTAGTAGATTATGATGAACCTTTGTTTTATGGTCTATAATTTTTGTCAAAGTTTACATCCAGTATTTTCGGTAAATTCCTAAAATATGATTAGAGTACAATGATTAAGTTGTGATTATTATTAGATTAAGATAGAAATGTCTAGGGGAAAAATAGATAGAAAATATGGGAAATTTAGGGGATATTGCCCAGCAATAAGGTAGGATATTTGCCCTAAACCTCAAACCCTTTTAGGGGTTTCTAGAAGGACTTTAGGCATAAAATTCACGGAAAAATCCTTGTTTACATGTAGAAACAATAGCCCTCAAACCAGGTTGTTTTTCCTAGCACAGTTTCTCAAGGAAACCAGCAAGGTGGCAGTAGTTGAGGCTTTTCCCTGCTCAATTTGTGGGATCCGAGGGATCCTTTAGCAAATTCATAATGATAGAGTGGTTAGTAGTTAGTTTCTAACTTTAACAATGTGTAAAAACTACTCCCTGGAATTTAGATGACGTAAAAGAAAGTTACTCCCTACTATCAACTTGGTTACCAAGTTTAAATTGCCTATATATTTCAGCACCTTTATTTATAGTTATTTACATTCCAATCCTTTAATTTTAGCAATTTACTTTGTTGTACCTTAAATTTTAGTACTTCACATTTTTGCACCCTTGATTCCAGTTATCCAGACCTTTATATTTCTTGTTTATTCCAGTTTATTTATTTACCAGCTTATATATAAATACATATATATATATGGGCACCAATCCAGTAGGTATTTTTTTTTTTTACCTATGCATTAGGTATCAATTGGGCCAATGAAAAAAAATTTTGCACATTTTTTTATTATAAAAAGTAGGAGAGAGAAATAGCATTAATGATGCACGTCTTTTTATGTACTTGATTATAGCCGTTGGATCACCATTAGATGATGATCCAACGGCTAAAAAAAAAATACCTACACATAGGTAAAAAAAAAAAAATACCTACCGGATTGGCAACCTATATATATATATATCAAGGTTGTCAATCCATAGGTATTTTTTTTTTACTTATGGATAGGTATTTTTTTTTTTTGGTCATTAGATCATCATCTAATGATGATCCAACGGTTATAATGAGGTACATGAAAAGACGTGCATCATTAATATTATTTCTCTCTCTTACTTTTTACAATAAAAAAAATATGCATAATAAATTTTCATTGATTAAAATGAAACCTATGTATAGGTAAAAAAAAAAAAATACCTACTGAATTGGTGCCCATATATCAATACCTAATTTAATTACTTATATAATATATATATATCTAATCTACCCTAATTATTCTGTCAAGCTAATCTTTTGAGTAAAACACAAGTAATTATTAAAATTTAGAGATAAAAAATTACCATAAACATAATTTAAATGCAATTCCACTGGGGATGGCCAAGGAAATTATATTTTGTCAATGTTTGTGGAGTTTCCTTTTCAATCTTTTCTTTAAAATCATTTGCATAAAAGTTTCTTCGAAATTCTAGTTTCAATTTTAACACAAATTTTAGAACTTTACCATTTAGAAGAAAGATGGTCAATTCTCCAAATCCACCACCTTTACCATTAGTGAGTTCTGGAGGTTTTGTTCAACAAAATGATCAGATGATTGAAGTGTTAGCCATGTTGAGAATTCTTCAACAAGAAGTAACATCATTAAAGAGTAGAGAATGAGTGAAAAATGGGAATAGTAACTCTAGTTGCCTTACTGCTCCATCTATTCATAATGCAGTAAATACTAGTGCAACTCAAGCAAAAACTTCCAATGTGGTAGTAGCCCCATTTGCTACTCCTGTTACCACAAGTACTACTATTGTGAGTGCCCTAGGCACCGGTAGTTTTTTTCATCGAAGAAGAAATCTTTGGGATGTTTAAAGCTAAGTCAAGATACAAAGAGCTTAACAATATTGATTTTCATCCACCTTACCTATCCCACTTCTTGTCCAAACTCTATCCTAAAAACTCATAAATTAGTAGATTTAGAACCTTTGATGGCAAGACGTGGAATTTCAAGAAGCATGTGGTTAGTTTTATAGACGGAAAGTGTAACGCTCCTAATCTTTTACTACCGAGAGCAATAAAACAGAAAAAATACCCAGAAATTTATAATGGTTCACCCTCAATATAAGAGCTACATCTACTTCTAACTGTTGTAGGTTTTCAATATGATAAAGAAGAAATATTCTAAGAAATTTTTACACTTCACGTCTCTCTCAGACAATGCGAAATTTTTCTAATCTCATTTACTTAAACTTGTCACCCTAATACCTTTTATGTAGAAAAAAAAAAAAACAAATTTAGGATAACTGAAATATATATGTAGGATCCCAAAAAAGATTAACCTTTATACCCTTTTTATTTTGTTTCTTGCGATCTTCGTTAGTATGATTAGGCTCCACACATCTAATAATCTCCCATTTAAAGATTAATCCATCATTAATGTCTTCCTACATCGACAACAACACCTCAATCCTCAAAAGAAGTCCAACCAAAGTTATTGCGCCTTCGTCGATATATCACCCAGATTCTGACTCCACTGGATCTTCATAAAGTGCTAACACTCCATATTCCAAAGCCTATCTAATTAAATGGTATCGAACCTCTATACGCTTCATCCTAGCATGATAAATAAGAATTTTTGCTAGGTGAATAGTACTATGACTATTACAATGTAACACACTCTTCCTATGCTTGTGACTAAATTGTTTTAAGAAAAACGGTATCTATACCGTCTCTTTGCTAGCTTCAATCACGGCAACACACTCTCACGAGCCTTAGGTCAATTCCTCTTCAGGCATTCAAGCAAAGAAACTACAGAAGAACAATAATAAAAAAGAATTAAGTAAAGCTAAAAAAGAAAAGAAAACAAAAAAATAATATATATCATTCTCCAGCAATAGTGCCAAAATTATGATGTACTATCGTCAAGGCAATCAAAATTAATTATATTTACCTCCTATTACTAACCTAGTTGAACTAGTATAGTGGTAAGAGGGCCAAATCTGTGGAGAACTAGTATTATTACTAGTAATGGTCCAAAATCAATTCTAGCGAATGAGGGGTTTTAATTAAAAATAAAATAGAAACAAATATAAAAACAAAATAAGTAAATAATGTAGAGATAATCAATAAGAGAAAACTATTAAAGGTTCATATCTACCCTAGACAACTCTTTCTATTCAATAATAGTTTCTTCACTCAATTCCTTATCTAAATTATTGACCTAAAGACAACAACAAGCTCTGATATCCCTATTATTTCACTAAAAATCATCTAAGTAAAATAAGTTCTCCTAGATATGATTGATTAATCCAACCTAGAATAAGCTCTCTAAATTGACCTAGTTAATTCAATTTAAGCAAGGAAATCGGTCAATCCTTGGTATAATTACACAAGCTCAAATTATTTTAACCTAGTATGCTTTTTTCATTATAGCTATAACCTAACCATGAATTTCTACTTCAATTAGAAAACCTAGATAAGTTTGGATCTAAGGAATTCTAAATAGCTATAGATATTCATATTAAATCATCTAGTTAACCACTTAAACAATTCAACATAATGATCATTAAAATTCAAGCATAGAAGAGAAGCAATAAATTAGATAGAACAATCAATATGGAGAAAACTACATATATTAAATAGAAATCATTGTCTAGGAAACCACAAAGGAATTTAGCTATGCATGTTCCTAAAAATCATCTCAAAACTCATAGACATACTTACAAAATTCAAAACTAAAAAGAAAAAGAAAAGAGACAAGGAAAAAGGAACAAAGACTGGCTTGATGATCACAGGACGAACAATCCTCAAACAGTCTTCAAAATCTTTTCCAAAGCACTCAAATCTCACTCTCTCTAGTTGTTTTTGCGTTCTCTCCTTTTTCTATAGGTATTCCTCTCTGAAAAACTGAGATAGAGATATCTTTTTTATAGTTGAGGAGGGCTAGAAGTCGTGTAAAAGAGGTTTTCTAAGGCTGTAGCCATCAGAAAGGGCAAAATAGGAAGTTACCCATTTTCTTCTGGCATTGCAGTGCCAAGTCTTGAGTTTATTTTTTTTATGCGATGAAGGGATGGCGATGCGACACCAGATGTCCAGCAATGGCGATACGGCACCAGATGTCCAGTGTCACAGTGTTGGCCCTGTTTTCTGCTGACTTTTCATTTTTTTTCTTCTTTTTGTCCTTGTTAAAAAGGGCAAAATAGGAAGTTACATGTTTTCTTCTGGCACTGCGGCACCAGGTCTCGGGTCTTTTTTTTTTTATGAGATGAAAGGATAGCGATGCGGCACCAGATGTCGAGCATCACGGCGCAGGCCCTGTTTTCTACTGATTTTTCGTTTTTTTCGTCTTTTTGTCCTTGTTTCAGCTTCATTTTGTTCGATTACCTTCAAAACACAGAATTAAGACTAAAAACCTAAAAACTACGAGAAAACTAACAAAATCGTATGGAGAACATGACTGAAATATAGCTCAAATAAGCACTTATCAAATTCTTTCACACTTGAACTTCGCTAGTTCTCGAGCAAAGCTAAACCAAACTAATCCTAAAAGAAATTCTAACCTAACTGACTCTAATAGAATCAACCTAACTTTCCAGCTTTTTAACTCAGAGAATATCAACAATTTATAACTCAATTTCTAACAAGCACCATATCAAACCCCAAAATCAAATTTGTAAGTTAATGCACCTCTCACATAGTCATACTTAATGTATGTGTCATAGCCAAAATATATCAAATATGATAAGTGATAAACATTGATTTCAATGAGGCTGAAGAAAGAACTTTAATTGATCTCATGTCGTAGATTTTAATTTTGAAAAGAAAAAGAAAATGGGTGCAGACTTGTAGATCTATCATACAAAGAATTGCTTTACCTAAAAATGTGTATGTGATACATCAGACAATATACAGTCAGTGAGTATTTGGTATTATTATTCTCAATCCAAAAAGTATTGTCATGCATGGAAAATTTGTTGTAAATGTTAGATGTGAATCTCTCGCCCAAAATTGCAAAAGCTACGTGTTATAGTGTCTCTTTTATTTGACAAGAATGTTGACCTATATCTCCGAATCTTTCGAGTCAGATGTAGTGATGGTGATTCAAATTTAAACTATCATTCAGAATTTGGTCAATTGTTGTCAAATGAACATAGCTAATTTTTCTAATTTTCAATTGTCGATGTTCAACTTTGCATAATTGGGCTATGATGGCCTTAGGATTAGAGGATTAGTTTATTTATTGGAGGAACTTTTTCTTTCGATTAAATATTATTGTAAAGATTGATGGTTGTTATATAGGTGGATAAATGCAACATGAAAAAATTGCTAAGGCAAAAGTCTATAAAATCCATAATTCCCCTAAGGCCTTGTTTGGTACATGGGACTAAGATTGGATTATAGCATTGGATTGGATTGTAATAGATTGGATTGGATAAACTTAATACTATTTCATGTTTGGTGTAATATTGGATTGGATTAGGATTATTATTATAATGTGGGACCCACTTTTTATTGGAATGTGTAATAACTTTATTTTATATTAGTTTAAATATTAAAAAATATTTATAATGTGAGACCTACTAGTTTAAAAAAAATTAAAATAAATGTGGATCCCACCACTTAATAATCCCACACTTTTAAATGGGATAAATTATCCCACCCATATGGGACTATTTTGGAGTTGTGGATTATTTATCCAAATTCCAAGTTAGCATCAAATATGAGTATGGGATAAATAATCTCAATCTCAATCATAGTCTCATGTACCAAACAAGGCCTGAGGAAAAAAATAAATTGGTCCTGCTTTATTATCTTATATACATAAAATCAAGCTTAATTTATAATTTTCTTGGAAAAAAAATATTTTTCTGTTAAAGTTTGTTGCAGAAAACAATTGGGAAATAAGATAGGGGAATTCTAGAATACGGCGGTCTATTTTGGGTATATGGATACAGCTAATTCCGGAGGCCCTGATTGGCTGTGAAGGAAAAGGGGCCCACCAAAGTGTTGTCAAATATACACCTGATTCTACCTAATTAAGCAAAATTTAGTTTGGAAAAAAAAAAAAAATTCTGGTCTAAATCATACTAAGAAGTTGGGAAGGGTGCTGTAGCATTTTATGGGGGAAACGAAGATCTCTTCATGATTGCTTGCTTGTTTGAAGGTGAAAAAAAGATTAATCCAAAATGGGGATTTGGAGAGTCAACAGAAAAGTATAATTTAGGAATTTCAATTGTTTAAATTGGAATTATCATAGTTGAAACTCTGGAGATCTTTTTGGAGAATTCTGGGCATTTCCCAAATTTGCTATTGTAGAAGATTTGGAGTTTGAGAGTTCTGTTTCTTGACTTTTTGTTTTTCCTTGTTGATCTTCTTCTTTTTTTAGGCAATTTTCATTGTTGAACTTTTGGGTATTTAAGAACTAATCCCACATGAATAAAAAAAGACAATTCAAAGCTTCTTTTAAAATCTCTTTAAGGAAGAAGAAGAAGAAGAAGAGAGAAGGGGGAGATCCGAAATTTTGTTCCATTACAATCATATCCTAGGAAAGTAATTGTTAGCGTTGTACAAAAAAATTACAAAATTACGAAAAATAGAAAGAGTTAGTGAATTTTCTTAAAAATTTCCAAAATAAAGCTAAACCCATATTTGAATCTCAATCCACTTTTTTTTTCTCTCTTTTTATTTTTCTAAAAAGGTTTTTCTTCTATTACAACTTCTCCTGAGATAGAGCATGCATTCTTTTTTTTGTTTTTTTTTTCTGTTGAAAATTTAAAAATAGAAACTGACTTAATTGGTTTTGTTGAAGTGATTTAGCGGTAAACATGGAAAATACAAGATATAGGAAGTTCCGCGACCGCCGTGGTCTGAATTCTAGGAAAAGTGCGGTTGATGCACAAAGGTGGAGATCTGATTCTATGTAGCGGAGAAGCACAGATGATTTGTAGGCTAAGTTGGATTTAATCGAAGGGCTCAATTTTCATGCCCTATCAATACGAGCAAAAAGCATACAAATCCCAATTAGATATTAGTAAAGTAACAAAAAATTCTTAAAAATTTATAAAACTTTATTTTGACATTTTTGATTTTACTAATTAATATTTCAACATTTTATATACTATTTTTTATATTTTTTGTTTCAATTCAAATAAGAGAAAATAAAATCTTTAGAAATTTTTTTTCTTTCCCTCCGAAAATCCAAATTCCAAACAGTGAAAATCTAATTTTTCTTACAATACATTCTAGATTTTCTTACAATACATTCTATTCGGAAATGAAAGGTTAAACAAATCAAATAATTTAAAAAATTCATACAATAATTTATTTTTTGTTATATGTCACATCAAATTTCATATTACAACTTTTGTCTTGGTAAGTATTTTGTTGACCAACTTTTTTAAAGCTCAAAAAGCCAAGTGCTAGAAATATAGTTCTAATTTTTTTGAAGAATTGTTAGCTGCATAAACCTACCTACTTTATCAAAGACTTGATGGATATATATTATTCATACGATATAATCTAACCTTTAAAATTAGAAAAACTAATGAATTTATAAGATGGTTTAGATGTTTTCTTTTACAAACAACCATTTTTGAATAAAATAAAGTTACCTATTTTTCTACAATTATATTTCAAACTTAGGAATTAAGTTCTCTTTCTTTTATCAAGTCATAAAGGTGGGCTTAATGGTGTCACTTTTTAATATGATAAGAAAATATTGCGTGAACAATGATATCATTATATTAAAATTCGACGAAAGTTTAAAATAAATACGAATTGACATATGTCATCCTGGCATTACAATTTATAATCTTAACTAATTGAGTCATTGCAAATACAAGAAAATTTTTATTCTTTGTTCATATATGACCTCAAGCTAAGTAATAAAGTAACGTTATTTACATTTCAATTGATACGAACCCCGTCAACTTGTGACGAAACTCGAAACAAAAATAATACCTAGAACCGTTCTACAATTAGATTCGGATGGAAAACTTCGACCCAATACCTATAAAGAGATGTGAACCCTGTTATAAAAGAGGACGCCACAATCAAGGATAGAAAACTCGATTGATAAGTCAAAGGATGAACGCTACAGAGAAATCTGATAAGTTCAAAGAGAAATTACTCTCAATTTCAATGAAAAAACATCTGATCTTTATTGAATGAAAAGAATACAATTTATGGGAGAAAGCCACGAAAATTTCAGGCTTAAAAAAACCCTAAAAACACACCTAAAGTAACTTATCCAAACCAGAAAAAGAAAGTTGGAATTAACCACCTAAAAGCTAAGAAAAATTCGGCCCCAATCAAAGGAAGTCAATTCTAACTTTATCCCTTAATATTTCGGCCTATTACACGCCAGAAAAGAAAAAGAAATAAGCAAATAAATTGTTTTAGGAAACTAATAACCAAAATAGGAAAGTAAGCAATGACTTGGCATTCAAGCCTTTACAAATCATATTTCCTCCTATAATGTGCCTATTGACTTTCTTGAACGCCAATCAAGCTGGTTAAAAGGCTGAAAATCTCGTTCATCACCATCAATGGGCCTCCACGTGTATGCCTAAACCTAAATCCCTTGAATCAGCCCACTTAATGTATTTTGGAATTTCTTAGCACGTGCTCTTGTAACCGAACTAATAGAAACTTGAATAGGATCCGCATTCTATACTCTCATGCTTGCCATGTCCTCATCACCAATAGAGATAGAAAGAACTGCAATTGTTGTGAACATGTACTTATCTTAGATCACATACCCTCATATATCCATATTAACTTGGTAACTGAGGATGTACTAACTTGTAGTTCTTGAACATATAGTGTGGAACATGTAAGGATTTCAAAACTACCAAGCTTAAATGTTTGAGCAAATATTACTGATGATCTTAGTATGAGAAAGTGGAACTAGACGCATAAATGTCTTTAAATATATATTGCATATGTTTAAAAGTTGCAGACTTAAGTGGTACAAAAATTTGATGGGGACTTTATTGATATATGTTTTGGGGACCGATATGATATATTGTTAAAAATTAAGCAATTTTCATAAAATACTCTATTACCTTACATGTTGCCCACATTTCTAATATACTTGGCTGAAACTCCATCAACATCGGTGGAAAATTTCAACTAGAACTTCAAAAATTATAACTCTAACCTTGATAAATTATTCAGTTGGCTACCTTTTATAAACTCAAAAAAGCCACAAATAAGTATTAGAAGTACATTTGTAATTAGTCTTGTCAAAGCTTAGTTGGCTACATTCATTAATTATTTATTTTATTAAAGGCATTTCAAAATTTGAGTTCAATATTTGCATCATAGATGTATTGATCTCTAATCTTTATTTAAAAAATTATTCAAAATATTATAATAACTTATAATATAAATACAAGAAGTTATTATGGTTCCTAGCTCGTTAGTATGTGTAGAGCAAAAATGAATAAAACTTTTAAACCTCTTTATTTCTTATTATATGTCTTAATATTTTTCGTCGTCTTTGAACAATCAGGTTAGTTTCTCGCTTAAGCTACTTTTTGCTAGATCTATATTGTTTAGATTATATATGTTTGTCTATTAGTTGAGACTTGAGAGAGAGCATGCAATACCTCATTCTAATTTTTTAGCATTATTATAGTATTTAATGTTATGAAAAATGCCCTGGCATCTTAGTAAAATAAGTCCACAAATGTCGTAAACATCTATTCATGGTATTGATGTCTCCTCACGCATAATGTATGGATACCTACTTAAGGAATTAAAACCAAGTATTCAATTCTTTCATGATATAAATTTTCTAACTGATCAAAATAATCTATTATATGTAATTTATGACTTAAGGTCAAATATGTAATTTGAGGGGCAAAATGGTAAAAAAAATTTCAATTCTCCAATTCATGTGGATATTAGTGTTGTTAGAAACAATGCCCTAAAATGAAGCATTGGTTTTCCTGAAAAAAAAATTAAGTTAAATAAAAATATTTTTGCTTTGTATATTTTATGCAGTATTTATAATTTTAGATTATTTATGTCAAAAGTAAAATATCCAAGGCTTCTCGACTAAAAGATGATAAAGAATTATTTATATAAAAATATGTTTGGTAGACATAATTTTTTATCTAGACTGAATTAGTTCACAACCTTTAAGATAAAAATTGAGCACTTTGTTTGGAGAAAAAGGTAGTAGATACTATTTAAATTGGCAGTGAGGAATCTAAAATTGCCAAATATTGACTTTAAACAGAATATCTAGTATATTTTGATGTACTGAATAGTACCAAGTGAAATATGATTTTATTAGTAGCTATTTATAAATTGTATATTCACTTAATTACAATTCAGAATATCTATCTTAATCCTAAAATAATAGTGAACTCATATTTATAAAATGTATTGTTTGAGCTATTAGTGAGTACAACTTAAGAAATATGTTTTACTCCCAATACTCAGTAACATGATCTTATGGATAGTAAGAACATATGTTTATAGATACTGAAACTGTAACTCTTGTATATAAAAAATTAATATCACCTTATTTAGTTATGAGTACTTAGAAAATTAAATCTTAGCACTGAGTATTTAGTAAATGAATAATGAATAGAAATGGACATAATAGCAATGATTTAGACTAAAATGACTTTTTAGGAATATTTTGAAAAATAACTTTTCTAATAGTGTCATAGTGTTGTGTGTCGGGAGGTCATACAATTTGTAACCACTGATTAGTCCTATAAAAAGTCATAATTTTATGATCACAGATCATGTGATCCCCATCACTCAACATAGTGATACTACTAGAAAAATTATTTTTCAAAACACTCATAAAAACGTCACTTTAGTCCAAATTACTACTATCCATATCAAATCTTATAGGGTTTCTTACAAAATTCTAAGCCCAAAGTATCAAAAGTTGAAAAATCCCAAATAGGCCGAATTTTTAAAAAAAACTGGATTGATTTAGGAAAATATCACTTTTTAAAAGCTTTTTTTGGAAAAATAATACTTTAAATAAATATTTAGAAACAAATCACCTTTCTTCAAATTTAGTATTTTTCAATGGTACTCAAGGTAACCAGTTGAGTTACATGGGGTAACTAATATAATTACATGAAGTAACCGGTTAAGTTGTCTGAAGTAATTTGACTAATTATCTCAAGCATCTCATCAGTTAACAAAGATGATATTTTTCTAAATACTTTTAGAGGTGGTATATTTCTAATTACAATCCAAAATTTTTCAAACAATTTCAAAATCCAGAATTTTTTAATTTTTTTGAAAAATTACCATAAAAAATCAAATTTCCTCAATTCTATATATTGAGTTGGGAATTTCTCGATAAAAGTGAAATTATACATTAAACGAATGAGAGGTAATAAAGAATAAAATAATTGTGACAAAACGATAATTTCACCCAGCTTTAGTTTTTAGCTTTTTTTTCATGATGGTACATTTATATTTATTCAATTGTTCATAGATTTCCATGTTATGTATATAATTTATGACATCAGTTATGAAACTTCAGTGGAATGGACCATTATTGATATATTTTGTCCAACTAACTAAGAGTTAATTTCAATTAGGTTAACTAAGAGTTAATTTGAATTAGGTCAAGTACATTGCTATTTAAATGGTTTCTAATATCTTTACCTATAAAACCCAAAAAGAATTACAAAAATAAAGAGGTCAGTTTTTTTTTCCAATTTTCATACATTTTTTGTTAGAAAAATATCACTTTTCAAGAAGTTTTTAGAAAAATAACATTTTTAAAGTGGTTGCTAGTTATCAGTTTCTGAAAGTTGGTTACCAGCTGCCAGTTATAAATACCTTTGATTACTAGTTATCAGTACTAGAAAACTAGTTACTAGTTACTATTATAAAAAATGGCATTTGTCTAAATATTTTTTAAAAATAATATTTTTCTAATAAAAATCGTACCAAATCTATACAAAACAAAACTATCGTATTTTTCTGATTTTCTTCTAAAAATGTCATACAAGACCTAATTTTCACTTATTTAAATTAATCAGCCCAAAAGATCTTCAACCTACGGAGTCTAATATTGGACTGCTCAAAAAGAAATATAAGGGACCCAATAAAAGGGACAATGCGCCTACTAATCTGCAAGTAGCCCAACGGCTTGGAAAAGCCTTGGTAGCGCCCATCTAGCGTCCTAAAGTATTTATGACTAATTCTTATCTGATATGAACCCCGCCAATAATTGTGACGAAACCCAGCACCAATTATGGAATTCGAACCCCAAGATCAACAAGACGCAAGATTGTTGAGTCTTGACCTGTTACCCCGCAAGATAAGAACCAAGAACTACGAAAGATAATAGACGCCACACCAAGAACCCTCAAGAACCACTCAAGAATCAATGGGATAAGTCTGGTTGTTTGAACGCCACAAGAGTTAACTTGATAAGTTCAAGAATCTTCTCAAGAATGAGGAAAACACGAATAACTCGCAATATTATTGATCACTAAGCTGTCAAAAACGTACAAGGCTCTCTCCTTTATATAGGAGTCGAATTGAATCCTAGTTTAAGGCAAACTAATACTATTTTGACAAATGGCAATCCTAAAAACACTTAAATTCTGAAAATAACTAAATCTGAATTAAAGAAGACTCCTAAAAGTACAAAACACTTATAAAAACGTGAATTGAAGTATTTCTCTTTAATTGGACTCTTCTAGAACCTTAACCATAGTGATTAGGCTCCCTTGGATCTGATTTAGGCTTATATCGGGCCTCCATGTGTTAGCCATCTCACCAATGTGTTGAACCAGCCCATTTAATGCCTCTTTGAATCTCTTGGCTCTAAGTCTTGTGATTGGCCCGCTTGGCAAGCTTAATGGATCACGTGAACGCTGCCCTTGAGTCTCTCCAAGCCCACGTGAATGCTCCTCCTCTTGCACGTGTTGTTGAGCAGCTGCTTTTGCATCATTATCTCTCTCTTGCTTTCTAACGTGATTAGGACTCACTTAAACTGCTTGAGTGGGACTAGGAATATTTCTCTAGTGTTCTATTGCAAATAGATGTTTTGGGGTCTCAGATAGTATACAATTCATTAGTTAGTGGCTGCCTCACAAATCTAGAGAGAAAATTTGCTAGATTATATGAGGGTCGGGATTTGAGGAATCCATGAAGGAGAATCAAGGAGTTTGATTTGGTGACACTTGCTGGTGAGAAAAGTAAAGAGACAACACTCAGGAGTATTCAATCTTGTGTTAGGCCTAATAATCTCTTGTTTGGAAGAGGGTTATAATTTATTATTTTTTATCGTGATTAACATATAACCTATTAAGCCCTATATAAAGGTAAAATAGTAAAGTAGTTTTTTTTCTTTCGTTGCGAACCAATAATGGAGCCAGAAAATTTTTTTTGGGAGCATACACTAAAAATTTTTTTTAGCTAATTTTGAAACACATTAGTCAACATAGACTACTATAAAATTAAAAAAGAGTATTTAAAGTGAGTCTAAAGAAAAATTATCCAAAGTGTGGGTAAAATTTAGTACTTCAAAATAATATAAGGAAAGTAATTCAAAAATTTAAAAAGAATTAGTAGGTCATATTAGAGGCAATATTGAATTTTTTTAATAACAAATGGGCAAAAATCATAATTACAAAATTCAAGGAGGCAAATTAAGGATAAAACTGAATTTTCAAAATAAAATAGAGATAAAAAGTATAATTTTTAAAAAAAATGAGGAGGGCGCCCTCAAATGGCTCCGTGGTTGTTGCGAACTAAATTTTTTAATAGGTTTTCACAACAAGTATAGTACTTACTATATGGACATGCATATTGTTGGAAAAACTACTCTTCCTATAAACTAATTTAGAGTCCATGCTTGAGGTATAACCAAGATTAAGGTAGACATATATATCACATACACTAGTTAGAGAAGTTGCGTTACTAGTACAGTACTTATTCCTTAAACTCTTATTTTAATTTATTTCAACACATTTATAATCATATACTAGTTTGTTTATCTGAAATCAGATATTTTAACTAATTTAGACTCATCACTCTCGTTTAGATAAATCATGCTACAATTTATAACATAGGCAAAGTGTCCACCTTTGTTTGCAGATTTTGAATAATTATTTTAGACTTTGATAAATGGGCACCACTCTAGTATGTATTTTTTCTTTTTATCTTTCTATGGATATTGTTTTACCCAATTAAAATTCATCATGCGCGTTATTTCATTGTAAAATATAGAAAGAAAAAGAGCATTATATAATGTGCATTTATTATTATTATTTATTTTTCAATTATCCAAATCATGATAGTCGTTAGATAATGATCTAACAGCTAGAACAAAAAATACCTATAGATATATATATATTAAAAAAAGAAAGAAACCTACTAAATAATGTTCATAGATAAATATATATATATATTCTCAATCATGATAGCTGTTAGATTATCATGATAGCCGTTAGATAAATATATATATATATATCCTACAAATGAACTAATAAAAAGGAATAACTCTTTATCGTGCATCCTTGCAATATTTAAAATAATTAATATGTAGACAATCTATAAATAGAGGATTTAAGAAATAAAAACTTACAATTGTGTCAATAATAAAACTCATTATCTCCAAATAAAACATTATGCCACTATAGCAAATCCCAACACTTGTTAGGCGCAGGGGCTATATACTTGGCCTCTTGTGTTCTATTTTAAGCATTTCAACTTTACGTTCTGTAGACATGGTACTGCAAGGCCAATTTAATATGAGCAATAATATACAGTACTCAATTCCAAATTAACTCTTAATTGCCTAATACATTAGTACTGGTTGATTTCACTAAAGCCCTATTACTGCACCCTTAAATTAAAATACAAATTAAGAAAACCTATTAAAAATTAAAATATAGGTTTATATCCTCATGAAAAGCACCAATAACTGCAACTGTTTATATTTATTATTTTACCTATCATATTATTGTATTCCTTATTACCACATATATAGATCTGTCAAGAGGGTCGAGTTAGCCCATTAGCATGGCATGGCATGGCATAGCACGGCTCAAGCACAGCATGCCAAAATGTAGGCTGTGCTACGCTCTGTCCCGTTACGTGGGCTGTGCCGAGCTTATAATTTAAGCACGATAGATTGAGCACAGTACGGTACGCCTATAGGCGCGACATTTAGCACGTTATATGTGTATCATTATAAATTATATTTCTAATATACAATTGTCATCATAATTGAGAGACAATCTATAATTAATTATGGTTTGCAATATTTCATAAGTTTTTTTTTTGTTCTTATTTGGTGTTAACAAAAAAATTTCTTTAATTTATTAATTTAATTTTTAATTTGTTATATACATTTGAATGATCTAAAAAGAAAAAATATATATATATAAAACAATACTAAAATCAGTCAAATTTACCAATTAAATGGGTTAATTTTGGATGGGTAAATTTTGGCCAAAATGGGCTGGCACGTCTAGGCACGTGAGCTGACGTGGCACAGCACGAAGCATGGTATAGCACGACACGTTTAAGCATGAGCCAATGAGCCATGCGAGGCTAATGATTTTGAATTTCAGACATAGCAAGGCATGGTACGGTACGAAAGCACGTTTGTAGCCAACTTAAATGAGTTGTACCAGCGCAACATGACACGTTTGAGACTCACATAAATAAAAGATAATTTGACTTTGTCAACAAAAGCGTAGTTCGGTAAACTTTATTATAAAATACTCAACACTAAGATTCAATTATATAAATAGTCATAGCTAAACAATATGATATTTACACTTACAAGAAAAAAAAAAAGTCATGATTTCTATGTCAAAAAATAAAGGTTCTCCATATTCATAAGATTTATATTACCAAACTATTAGGAATAGATCACCATGTTTAGGTTACACTCATTAATATAATACATCTTGTTAATCATAAGACACTTATTAATTGTTGAGATATAAATATATGATTTCATAATGACACTTATTAAAATCATATTTCACTTGGTCCAATTAAGTACATATAAGTATATAACATATATTATAATTTATGTTCAAAGTCAAACTTTAATATATATTTTTAGACTCATCATTTCTAATTGAAATAAAAAGAAGTTACATGATCTATATTGCACAACTTATATGTTACATGTTGTGAATAAATTTAGACTAGATTAAAAGTTATATATTCTACATGTAACAACTTATGTGAATAATTATTTTGTCATCTTTTACCTTAGAGCTTTATGATACTTAAATCTTACTTTTTAAGTACTACATAAAATCAATAAAACAAAATATTTTATTTAACTTATTACTTCAAAATAAATAACTATAAACTTACGAAAAGTCTTGGGAATCGACCAAATATCAAGCTAGAACAAAACTTAATAAGTGAATAAAATTCACCTATCAATGCCTTGCGTTAATATTTTTTTTATTTTCATGTATACAATGTGCACAGAATATAGTCTTAATATCCTCTCTAACCAAGTTGAAATCTAAAGAAAAGTAAGTATATAGGGCCTCAATAAGGTGATTTAAATAAAATTGTGCTTCAATTTATTTATTTTTTTTCGAAATGCTCAACCTAAAAATAGTTCATATTTACAGTCTGAATGTGTGAAATATGTTTAGGTTATTACTTGGTTCAGATTGAATTAGGTTGGTGTCAAAGATAAACAACCAACTTGAATTAAACATTAACACATTTGTGTTATTAATATAAGAACCTAAAATATCATATACTCCAAATTGAGTTTTCGGAATTGGGTTAAGAAGCTTACTCACTTTGTAAATATTTTGAAAACTCTTACATTGGATTTCTACTATATGTTAGAAGACAAATGTGTCTTTTTTAAGTACATTATCTATTTATTTATTGGTATATTTCAATTTCTTACTTTTATTTTGAGTTTGTATTGAATAACAGAATCAAAGATGATGATTCCACTAAAGGGTAAAAGGCCTTGTACAAATCATGAAGAATGTACCATAAGATGCAACCAAAGGTTTCGAAATACAATTACAGGACTTTGTGAACCTTGGGCACACATACGTTTCTACATTTGTTACTGTGTGCTAAGTTGAACTAAAATGATTAGTCCCCATCTTCTATGTTCAATAATCTCATAGCTTACATCGTTAAGGATGCATGAAAAACTATACGGTTATTTGTACGTTTTAAAATATTTTCTTCTAGTGGTTATTGGATTTGAGTAATTGTTACTAATTTTAAGCATAATCGTTTATACTTTATTTAGTTAATCCATGTCAAACTATTCGTATTAGTTTTACGGTTTATTAGGCTTCATTTTTGACCAATTAACTCTTTAATCATTAGGTTCTAGTTACTAACATAAGACTACTCTACTAAAATGTCCAACTTGCATTCTTTAATGAATTAATGGCACATTTGGTCCTTGAATTATCTAAATTGAGATAATTTGGTCCCTAAATTTTTAATTTTGACAATCTAGTCCCAAACTTTCTAAATGCTAACAAAAGTACCAAAATTGACAACCAACATCAAACTGGTCATGGAAACAGCACGTGTTGTGACTTGCTTAATGAAATTATCAATGGTTAAAGAAAGAGAAGAAATAAAATTAAGAAGGAAAAGAAAAAAAAAACTAGAAGCCAAAAACAAAGAGGAGAAAAATAAAATGCAAAGAAACCCTAAAATCATAACCCTCTTTTTTTCTCATTCTTTGTTGCAATCCACAACGGAGTAGCAACAACGTCACCGTGGCAGCACCAACTTGGAAACTTCTTAAGCAAGGGTCGTAGCCGTTTGGTTCTCTAATCGAGCCTCGAGTTAAATACGTACAAAATTTTTAAAGAGATAAAACCACAAAAAAAAAAAGGAGCAGCAAGAGCTCCAACAGCAATCTGAGAATTAGAAATCCAAGTTGTGAGGATATAACGGATAATCATGCAAAATTTTATAAGACTCCCAACGACAATAATTTTTTGTTGTTAATTATTAGGTTTTGTGGGCTGAAATTTAACATTTATTTTATTAGTTTTTGGTGTATTTGTTTGAGATTTAGCTATGAATTGTGCACCAAGTTCTGTGTGATTTGTGGCTTTTCATTACTGTTTTTTATGGGTTATTGTGCAAAAGCAAGAGCAACGTTTTTTGTTTNTCACTAACTAATACTAATATAATAGAAAATCCTAATATAATAGAAAAGGACTTTTCTAGATACTTTCTGCAGTTCCGTTGCTGCCGCAGGTTTTACACAATCAATCAAATAATATCCGATTATATAGATATCCCTTTAACATAACATAAGTCATAGAAAGGATCTCGGAGACCTACCAAATTACGAAAGCTATGATCTTTCAGAAAATGAATCCCTATTTGAAGAATGCATAACTGCATGGATAAGTTCACACTAACCCATCAATCTGGGATTCGATTCAGAATTTTTCTTAGGAGATGTCGTGAAGGAATTGGAAAGGAATAATATCGATTTATGTTATATCTACAGGCTAGGGATAGAGAAGGAGAAAAAAGCTGAAGATTTCAAATAGTACTTTTCTTAACAAAAAATTAAAATCAATATTATTAATTTCATATTTTTCGCTCAATGAGAATGTAAGTCATATTCTATAGGATCAAACCTTTGGCACTTGAGGAATGATGGAAAAAAAATAATAAAAAATAAAATAGATATTAAAAAAGAAAGAAAGAAATTTAGTAATTTTTTTAGGGGGAAACTTATTAATTATTACTATCAAACCTATGCAAGAAAAAAAAAAAAGTTATGGTTTTTTATTTTATTTTTTGTCGTGCTTTTTAGCACATTCTAATTTTGTGAACAATTTGACTATCACTATCAATTTTGGAACTTTCTAAGATAATCTAACTATTATTAGGGCTGTTATCAATTTTAACCCTATTTTAAAGTATGTGATGAAAAAGAAAAAAAGAAATTATAAAGTATTTACAAAACTAGGATTTTCATTTAATGATAAATTCATAATTTCAAATTGTGCATCATGTATTGTGTGATTTGGGGCCTTTTATTATTATATTTTTTGGGGTTCTTGTTTAAAAGCAAGAGCAACTTTTTTTGTTTGGTCCATAGAGGCAATATTTAGGACTAGTGTCAATAGTTTGTCACAAAAACAAAAAAAAAAAGACTTATTGAGCTAAGATCACTAATTAATACTAATATAATAGAAAATAATTTTTGTGTATAATTTCTGCGGTTCTGTTGCTACCGCATGTTTTACACAATCAATCAAATCATATTAGGGCCGTTTGGTATGGGGTAATCTTTAAGTGGGAATGGGTATCTCAATGCATCCCCGTGTTTGGTACCATTTTAACACACAGTAAAATAATCACCTCGGGAATCAAATCCTCTTAAGTGGAGGTCATCTGAAAGTTACCAAGACATGTGGATTTCAAATGACCCCCCATCTAAACCCACCCTAAAAAATGAAATAAAAAAAAATACGACATCCTAGAAACCATAGTAAATTATTTTATTTTATACTAAAAAATTTTATTATTTTATAAGTAATTTAATTTTTTAATTATTTTTTAATTTTAATTTAAGCACATTCCCATGCGCAACTAAACACAGTTATCTAACATCCCAGGAATCATAGACAAGATTACTGTGTGCAACCAAACACAGTTATTCTGGATATCAGAATAATCATATCACCATCTTCAGCATTCTCATTAATCTGAAAACTGAGATTACATTGTACCAAACGGTCCCTTAGATCATATAGATATCCGCTCATTGAAAGGATCTTGGAGACCCACCAAAGCACGAAAGCTAGGATCCTTCAGAAAATGGATTCCTATTCAAAGAATGCATAACTGCATAGATAAACTCATACTAACACATCAATCTAGGATCTATTTCAATATTTTCCTTAGAAAGTGAGGAGAAAGAACTGAAAAGGAATAATATCTATTTATGTTGTACCATTAAGAAGGAGGAAAAAATTGAAGATTTCAAATAGTATTTTTTCTTTAAAAAAAAATCAATATGATTTATTTCATACTTTTCACTCAATGAGAAATAAGTCAGACTCTATAGGATCAAACCTTTGGCACTTGAGGAATGATGGAAAAGAAAAAAAAAATAAAAAATAAAAAAGATATTAAAAGAAAAAAAGAAAGAAAGAAACTTAGTAATTTTTTTTAGGGGGAAACTTATTAATTATTACTATCAAAACTATGCAAGAAATTTTTTTCTATGGTTTTTGGTTTTACTATTTCACCCTTGTAATGGTGTCGTGCTTTTCAGCACATTCTAATTCTGTGAATAATTTGATTATTACTATCAATTTTGATACTTTCCAAGACAATTTGACTATTATTAGGGTCGTTATCAATTTTAACCCTATTTTAAAGTATGTGTTAAAAAAATAAAAGGAAATTATAAATCATTTACAAAATTAGGACTTTCATCTAATTATAAATTCGGAATTTCAAAAATTACCTAAATTAACCCCTGTCGAAAAGACAAAAACGAAAGGGGTGGCACCATAAATATGGCTGACTATGTTTGGTAAGGTTGAAATTGTTCAACCGTCAGTCAAAAGTCGGTCGAAATGGGTAGGATTAGCGGCCTAATAAGTTCGATCACGGTCTAAATTTTTCGATCTCAATCGAATAGAGGTGCAGCCGGGATCAGCGGTGGCAATGATGGTAAAAGTAGTTTTGAATTTGTTAGAGAATAATACATTTTAAAATTTGTTAGGAAATAATATATTAAATAATGAGGTTAGTTTTAAGAGTATCTACAGATGAATTCATAGACTAGTAGGTGTAGATACCCCTGTTATTATTAAATTCAGTATTCTGCTATTAATTTGGGATTATCAATTTCAGTACTTTTGCTAGTAATTAGAAAATTTGCCTTTAATTTGTAAAACAGCACTAAGAATTAGAAAATTTGCCTACTTTGTTTTTTTTTAAATAATTTTCGGGATAAGAAGGTGTTAGATTTAGAAGTTACAGAAAAATTTTAACCTTTATTCACAGGTGCACAGCACGTGTGAATTTTTCGCATGATTTTAAGCCATTACAGCAACCTTTATTTAAAAGTTACACTAAACCTAAACAATCATACACAATGAATGTGGACAAATAAAATACAAAGCTAATAGCAAAAAGTAAGTTTAATAGGTAGGGTGCTATGTGCATAAATTTTCCACTTCGTTCAAGAAAGCTTTGATCTCCACTAGATGATCAAAACTTTGTTCCTGCCAGTCCAACACTTGATGTAAAGTATTTAGGACCTCACCCCATACAAATTTTATCTATAGTTATACAAAGTAAGGTTAAAGTAACGTGTTCCATCTCCTGATAGGATAAGGTCCGCCTCAAAAAGTCTTCAATAAACATTCCTGTTAGCGAGATTAAAAACTCCTATAATCACACCTGGGGAGAGATGCTAATCTGGCCGTCAAAAAAAATCCACTAGATGAATTTCTAGCTCTGCAACATAATTTATCCGTGGCTCATCAACATAGGTGGAGTTCTTTGGAAGTTGAGTCAAATTCCTTCGTTCTTATTTAGGCTTTAAAGTTGGATGTTGCTCCTTCTAACCTGAGTGCTTTATCTTCTTTTATGCATGCTTCTAGCTTTTCTATTTTTTTGGGGGAACTTTTCGTTTTCTTTTGTTTCTTGGATACATTTTTGTCATTTTGGTGAGGCACTCCCTTTATGGTGACCATCTTTCAATCTGATCAATAATAAAGATTTGATGAATTTCCGGCGTAAATCTAAAGGAATTTTTGTTATTTCTTAAATATAAACAACAGATTGAGCATTTAGTCAAAATTCAGATAAACTTTTGTATTCTTTTTTTTTCCCTCCCTAATGGTCTGATTTTGTATGATATGAAAATGGGTAATCTGCAAAAAAATACCCTGAAGTTTAGGTAATCTGCAATTTAAACCACGAAGTTTAAACTCTGCAAAATAATATCCTGAGATTAAGAATTTCTAAAAATTAATACCCTGAGTTGACTTTTTGAATAACTTTAACTGACAAAAGACAATAATATGCTCAAAATCAAGAAGAATAATAACGATTATTCCAATATTTATGATAGATATTATTGTTTTTTTGTTACTAAAATTGGTCAAAAAGTCAATTCAAGGTATTAATTTTCAGAAATTCTTAATCTCAGGGTATTATTTTGCAGAGTCTAAATTTTAGGGTTTAAATTACAGAATACTCATACTTGAGAGTATTTTTTTACGGTTCATCCTATGAAAAATCTTAGAAATCGCCCTTTTCCTTATGTAGTATACCAAACTTACGTACTCACATTGCCCCCACTGACAAATATATAATATATCTCTTACAATAAATTGAGAAAAACTCGCTTTTTATTTACTTATAAACAAAAATATACTATTATAGCGTTTCTCCCATCCGGCACCTGCCGTAATAAAGCATCTTTATAAATAATAATAATAATAATAATAATAATAATACGTGATATTTAAACAATTTCTTCATTTGGCCAAAACATACCTAACATATTTGCATATAAGTGTTATACCGAGAAAATGAAACATTGTACATGTATAGACGGTCATATAAAACAGCAACTATATGTTTGCCTCTAAAAAACAGCAACTAGTACTATAGGTACATCCATGAATATTAAATGTCAAGGATGCATAAATTTTTCTGTCACCTAATCTATACTTTGATCTTACTAACAATTAAAAGTTGGTTTTTTAAAAAAAATAAAAAATAAAAGACAAAGTACTATATGCGTTTCCTACACCTACACCGGCATTTCATTTTATTTTATTTTCAAAAAGATCATTCAAAGTTGGGTTCTATTGGTGAGAGTCGTCCTTATTATAAATTTACATTAACATGTAAACATAGTTGTTGTGCCACATTAATGATGACTACTGTTAATTATAGTGTGTGTGTTATAGATGACAGAGCACGATAGTGCAATCAGCGAAAAGGAAAGTGCTCATAAAGGGGAATGCTTTCGGATTCCTTCAAAAACTTTAGTAATAAAATAAATTTGTGCTTTAGGCTTTTTTTTTTTTTTTTTCTTTTCTTTTCTTTTCCTGTCCTATTTATGCCAGCTAATGTATATTTGGATTGGCTTCGGCTCCACAGTAAAATGTCGAAATCTGATCCTTTGCTTGGTTTCCATATTACGGAGTAAATAATTGTGGATTACATAGTATTTATCTCTCTTTCTTAGTATTTTTGTATTTGTTTTTTTTTTCTAGGACTAGACTGCACAGAATCACACGGTAAGGCTCGTTTGGCACAGCTTTCAAATATCTTTTAGGGTTCAAAAGATCTTTTAAGAGTGTTTGGATGAATTTTTAGAAGATTTTTTTGTATCCAAAAGATCTTTTTAAAGAAACATGGACCTACCATCTTTTTTAGGAAGATCTTTTTATACTTTTACTTCAAGAAGTAAAAGCTATCCCAAACAGGCCCATTGTCAACAATCCAATACTCGCTTTGGATTTATTCAGTAAAAAGAGATAATATATCTACTCGTTCTTTAAAAAATATAAAAATAAAAATCGAGTGCATAGTTTTATCTCTTCTTTAAAGAGTAGATAATATTTGCTTTTTTAGTATATTATAGCGACATTTACAATCAACACCATAGTTCTTCCATAATTACTATGATATCCCTAGATTATGTCTATCTATACAGATGCCCCTAAACGATAGAAAAGACGAAAAAAATTGAAAAATATAGTTTGTTTTTTTAATTAGGGGATGTGAACCTTAAGATTCAATATTTAAAGATAGGCGCTGAAGGTAAGTCTGTGACCACAAATAGCATAATATTTCTATATATTCATCTCTATTACCTCTTATTTTTATTATGATTATTTATCTCAAATCTTTATAAATTAATTTTAACTGATACTTTTACCAAACCGTTTTTCTAAATAAATTAAAAGAAATCTCATTCCATTCGATAATAATCACGTACACATAGTGGCGAAGTCATAACTTTTTTTAAGTGGGGCACAAATACCAATAGAAATTTTTTTTTAACTCTTTCCCTCATTTATTCTTTGTAAATGAGGTTAATTGAGTTCTTAAAATTAATTTAGGCAAAAAATAATATATTAATTTTATAAATGGAATAGTTTTTTTTTTCTTTTTCTTTTAACTCTAACATCAAAATAAATGTGACTAAACTATATTGATTAGATATTTTCAATACTCATAACTAAAATTTCAATTATGAGTGTAACTTGAATTGACTGAAAATTTATATGTAAAATTTAAATATTATAAACTTTAGAAGAGACAAATAGGGGCACATTTGAAATCTAAAATTTTAAGTGAGGGTATAAATTAAATTTTTTAAAAATTTATAGATAAAATTAAAAAGTTGAGAGGGGGCGTGCCCCTACTTGATCCCTCCTCCCTCTGTCCCTAAACACACATAGGAGTGTGCAAAAAATTCTTTAACCTGACCAGCCCAGATAACCTGACCAACCCGATTAAAAGATAAACCGAGTTGAATTCGGGTTAATAAATGTCAACCTGGAGTTACAATGGTAAGGTTGGACGATTTCGACAACCCGCCCAATGTAACCCAACCCGACCGAACAAGATCTATTTTTATTTTTTAAAATTTATTTTTAAATATAGTGGCGCGTCTACAGTAGGGGCGCCCCTACGTAGGGTCCTGTCTATTCACCGTTGGATGAGAATCTGTATATAAATAGATTCTCTACAGATTCCCGTTATTCCCCACAGATTCCCATCCAACGATAATTAAGGCATGACCCTACGTAGGGACGCCCCTACCGTAGCCATCCCCTTAAATATATATTATATAAAAATCAAAAAATTAAGAAAAAATAGTTAAAAAATATACTTATAAATACTAAGCCGAGTTAACCCAACCAACCCGATCAAATTATTGGTCGGGTTACAAATTTGAAATTCTAAAATTGGGTAGATTTTGGATTACAAAAATGTAACCTAAATTTGATTGGGCGGACTGGACGGGCGAATTAACTCGACCAACCTAACCAATGCTCAGCCCTAAACACACATATCAAATTACGAAAGAGTATAACAATTAACAATTGATCAAACAATATTATATCTTACTCACGGATATGGAGAAAAATATATAGATGACTTATCAGTGTAACACTGTTCAATAGTCTTTTTGCTAGTCACCTCTGAGGTTTCCATGCTCCATGTTAATATAGCATAATTGTTAGGAATGTTGTCTTACAAAGACAATCAAGATATTTTACCTATTTTTTTTTTCCTTAACGAAGTTCATTTTGAATGAAAAAGAAGTTCATTTTGAATGAAAAACCACGTTGTATACCATTAATTTAATGTTAGCAGAGCCATAGTAAAATTGTAAACATTTATCGGATTAATTCCAAGATTAATGCTTTGTTAATTCTTTTGAACTAAAAATGTTTTTTTTTAAGCTTATTCATATTAGTTGATTTATTTTTATGGCAAATCTCATTGTTGCACTTTAATCCAAACAAAAGCAATATGCAGTTTACCAAATTGGTGGACTACAATAGACTCCATAGATGACTAGTAATCGGATTCTACAGTTATGCAGTTGATGTTGACGATTGACGAAAGCTGTAGCTTTTTTGGTAAAAAAAAAAAGGGTTTGGGTTCAAATTTGGTTTTATTTTTGTGTTGTTTGGGAGGTTGTTACAACTACTTGCTTATCTGGATGGCTGAAATATTTTGTTATTATGTGTTTGGAGTTGTTATTTCTTTATTTATTTTTAAATTAACATTATTTAGTAAAATGACTATATTTGGTAGCAGATTTTGTGTTATTACTTATTAGATACACAATTAAAATGATATTTATGGATTTCGAAAAATAAAAGGATAATTGTAACCCAATTAGATGCACATTTTGTTTTCCTAAAAAGTCAGGCCAGACAAATATTTAACTAAAATTTAGGAAAAAATTATGGTATTTTCCTAATAAAATCATGATCATTACTCATAGATTTACCCCTTTACGGATACAAAATTTAAAACCAAAGACTATTAAATATAATTTGTCAATATAAAATTTAAAAGAAAAAAAAAGAAATTGTCAATTGAGTCTTGGCCACTTGAAATATATTAATTGAACATTAGTACGAGGGCATGTTTACTAATCAGTAATGGAGAGGAAAAAGAAAAGGAAAGGGAAACAATTTCTCTTTCATGTATTTACATAACTAATTAGTTACACATTAAAATGAATCAAAACTTTCCCTCTCATCGTTTCTTATTGTCATCCAATTTCTTTCCCTTTTATTCTCTTTCCACTCATTCCATTAGGGATTAATAAATGTGACCTAAGACCCTGTTTAGTTGGGGGTAATGGAAAGGAATGCAATGAAAATAATTCCAAAATGATCCAATTCTATTGTTTGGTTAGAAAGTCCAAATAAAAAAAATCTTTCCATTGGAAATAAATATGGTGGAATTCTATTCCACCCAAGATTAGGTGGAATAAGGTGAAATGGAATACCATTGAATTAATAAAATAATAAAATAAAGTAAAATAATGCTAAGTGTAAAATAATTTAATTAATAAAATAATTTAATTAATAAAAAATAATTTAATAAAATAATACAATAAAATAAAACAATGTTAAATGTAAAATAATTTAATAAAATAATATAATTAAATTAAATTAAATAATGATAAATGTAAAATAATTTAACTAATAAATAATAATTAATAAAATAATTTAGTAAAATAATAAAAAAAAATAATGTTAAATGTAAAATAATTTAATAAAATAATAAGTTAATTAATAAAATAATTTAATGATAAATCATTATACATCTAATTCCATTCCTTTTCACATTTAACCAAATATAAGAATATTTATTTAGGTACTGATTCCACCACTCCAACCAGACAATATAATTATATTACTATTCATTTTCTATTCCATTCTAATTAGTATTACCATTATCATTATCATTACTATTCCACCGCTCTAACTAAACGAATCCTAAGTGTACAACGAGTACTATTGTATGAACCAAATGTAAGATAACAAGAATTTCATCATGATTTGTTATATGAACAGAATGCAAGATAACAAGGATTTTATCAGATGATTTGTTGACTTTAGCGTATCATTAAGGAGCTTTGAAAGAATTGGAGGTTGCTCTTCAATATTTGAAATCAGATATATTATTAGTAACATTTGTCATGTAGTATTTGATTAACAGATATGGATATTCACTTACTTTTCTTTTTTTAGTTGTGAGAAAAAAGTCATGAAAAAAGAGGGAGAAAAATACTTTTCCTAAAAATTTATAAAAGCTTTATTTTGACACCTTTGGTTTTATTAATAAATGTGTTAAAATTTTATGTACTAAAAAAATGACATCAAATTAAACTCTCAATTTTTTTTTAAAAAAAATTTCTATCGTTTTTTGTTTCAATTCAAACAAGAGAAAATTGAATCTCTTGGAATTCTTTTTCTTTTCCTCCAAAAATTCAAGCTCTAAATTGATTATATTTGATTTTTTCTTCCTGAAAAAAGAAATTATCATAAAATGATCATGTATTAGGTTTTTTTTTTTTTCATTTTTTAGTTTCCCAACTTAGCTTATCGAGGAGCCTTATATTTCACGGATGTAAAAATTCAAGGAAATAATTGTTAAAAAAATGCAAATAATGGTTTATTGACATTTTCTAAAATGCAAGGGTTTTCGTCAAAAAAATTAACAAGTACATGATAATTTTCCTTCATTCTAAAAGCAAAAAAAATAAATAACAAGCGACTTTGTGTATCATAACACTATCTGAAAGCTTTTAAGTTTCTTTGGATCAAAATAATAGTACTTTATTCATATGTTCTATTCGATAGTCTTTTTTTTTTTTTTTTGCTCGGAGTTCTATTCGATAGTCTGATTTCGAAATGATGTGCATCTTAAATATCTCTTTCAAAGAACTAAATTTACTTTTACAAAATAAATAAATAAGTAAACGACTAAAGAAATAATGCGGCATCTTATATGGTACAAAATATAGTACAAAACTTATTATAGTACAAAACAAGTTTCGTACGATATTTCAAGGAAAAAAAGTATTAGATTACTAATATTATTCGTTTAGCACTATCTTAATTAAAATCTAAAACGATTCTTCAAACATTAAAAATAAATGAAAAACAATTTGCCGGAGTAATTGTGAATTAAAAGAGTTTTTTTTTTTAAAAAGGTTAATAATGACAAAAATAGTATGAAAAATATCAAATATTTATTAAACAAAGTGTTTTAGGAAAAAAAAAATTAAGAAGAAGACTCACTCTAGGTTCACTTTTTTAGTCGAATTGATAATAAGGACTGGAACTTTTTTTTGGGGGGCAATAAGGGTTGAGGTATTTATGAATTGGGGTAAACCGAGGGTGGATATGGAAAATGGTGGGGTTTGAGAAACTCGTAATGGAGAAGATTATCAGAAGGAAGAAACTTCTAGAAAGGATATCCTAATCTTCTTATCAATACTATTATTTAATTGTTTTTTACATTATTATTTAATATTGTTAATGCTTAGAGATGTTCTAACATCGATAATTAGTTTTGATTGGACACTGTTTAGCAATAATAACTCACTTGGACCTTTTGATTATTGCCTGGTAGAAACCGACGAGTTTTCTCGCGGCTTTAGGCGACAAAGCCCCAACTCGCGTCCAAGTGAGCGTGAAATTCAAATGCGCTTAGCGGAGGGTATTTTCGTAAATTTGAAATCCTCCGTACAGAAAGGTGATTGACGTGGCAGGTCAAGAGAGCAAGTAGCGTGAGGAATTAAAGTAAGCCGAGTGTGGGTGGGGTTTGGGATGGGGATGGAGGGTAAAGTGGTCCAAGTGAGAGGAACACCTTTTTTTCTTCTTGGGTTAGTGAGTGGCCCATAGTGATAGTCATAGTCATAGGCATAGTGGCAGTGGGTGTTTATCGAGACGAGTCGTGGCCACTGCCCACTGGACCAATCATGTGACAAATCTCTCCTCATTGCTGCGGAGGGGCGGGGACGAGAAACCCCACCTGCCACTTTGACACCTCATCAATGCCATGTCATAACTCTATATGTTGCCAATGAGGGAGAAACTATTAAAAAAAAAAAAAAAATCTATATGTACGAGTTGCCCATTTCGGTGTCAATTTCTCTCTGTTACTTGGCGGTTGTAAGAATTTAACAATAACAAAAATATTACGAGTAAATAAGGCCTCGTTTGTTTCGCCTATTTGAATGTGTGTATTTGAATGGAAATTGTGGAATGGGTTATAATTGGAATAGAAGACATTTGAATGGAAAAAATAGTGGAATGGGTTATAATTAGAATGGGAGTATTGAAATGGACCATTCAAAAATACCTCTTCCAATCCATTCTCATTCAAGACACAAAAATTCATTCAAATAGTTGATGTGACTGATGAACCATTTGAATGGAAAAACTAAATTGTTGAAACAAACACTCATTCTAAAAGACCATTTGAATGGAAAATTTAGAGTTGTTGAAACAAATACCCATTCAAATGGATTTTCCATTCCAATGAAATGGAATGGGCGAACCAAACGGCCCCTTGTTTTTTTTTCAAAAAAATCCTAATTATTATAGGGCATATTTGGTACTTAGTTAGAAATATATGGCCCCGTTTGTTTCGCCTATTTGAATGTGTGTATTTGAATGGAAATTGTGGAATGGGTTATAATTGGAATGGAAGACATTTGAATGGAAAAAATAGTGGAATGGGTTATAATTAGAATGAGAGTATTGGAATGGACCATTCAAAAACACCTCTTCCCCTCCATTCTTATCCAAGACACAAAAATCCATTCAAATAGTTGATGTGACTGATGAACCATTTGAATGGAAAAACTAAATTATTGAAACAAACACTCATTCCAAAAGACCATTTGAATGAAAAATTTAAAGTTGTTGAAACAAACACCCATTCAAATGGATTTTCCATTCCAATAGAATGGAATGGGCGAACCAAACGGCCCCATAATTGTGAATTGTGATAAAGGTGGGAAAAAAAAAAAACTAATTTGACGAAGGAAGTTGGCTCGAGTGGTAAGAGCACCCACTATCTGAGATTTCGGTCCTAGGTTCGAGTCACAATGTGTGGATGAGGATTGGGTAGTAGTAAGTATTTTCCTTTAATTTATAATAAATAGAGGTCATTAGTTAAGTCCCACTTTTTTATTTAAATAAAAATAAAAATTAATTTTTATCTTTTTACTGAACAATTTTATTATAGTCACAATGAATGACAACAAAAGCTATCCTAAAATGGCATATATAGCCGTGCTCTAATTACCTCTTTTTTAGTAAGTACTATAATAGTAGGGGTGTTATTAAATTGGAAAAAAGAAAAAAGCAAACCTGCGTATAATGCTTTACTAAGTTCTTCAATTTTTATTGAGACTTAATATATGACACCAATCTAGTAGGTTTTTTTTTTTTTACCTATGCATAGGTATCAATTTGGCCATTGAAAATTTATCATGCACATTTTTTTTATTATAAAAAGTATGAAAAAAATAGCATTAATGATGCACGTCTTTTCATGCACCTCATTATAACTATTGGATCATCATTAGATGATGATCTGACGGCTAAAAAAAAATCTACAAATAGGTAAAAAAAAAATACCTATACATAGGTAAAAAAAAAATACCTACTAAATTAGCAACCATATATATATATTTTAAATAGGTCTTAATTCCTTTATCGATATAGATTAGCAACTACAGAGCAAAAGTATAAATAGGAAAGGGGATATTATAATCCCATATAAGTTCATTTCAAAAAAAAAAAAAAAAATCCCATATAAGTTCTATTCCAACAAAAATTATAGCAATGTATTTAGGATTCGAGGCATGTGAAAAAAGCCAATAAAATTCTAATAGCTTAGAGGTGTTTTTAGCTTGACTACAAAATCACTATTCATCCTTGGCAGCAACACAGTGTCATCTAGTGTGTTTTTTTTTTTTTTTCTTTTTTTGTTTTTTTTTCGTTGAAATACTAGTTATGTTTCTTTTGGCACAATAGGTTGTGGGAGAAAACAAGGACGCTTTGTATTAAAAGTTGAACAATTAGTCATTTCAACCCTTTATTTTCATTAGCGAGCAAAAAAAAAAAATCATTTATTTTTATCATTATCATGAATTTGCACGCTCACTTTTCACTTGTTGTGGCATCCCCAGATCCCACACCCGCACGTAAAGATATTCGTAAAAATATTTAGTGAGATCGGGAGGTGCCACTCGACTTAGGACTGGTAAAATCGGAGAAAATTAAAACTTTTAAAACATCCTGGGAGAAAAAGGGAAATTCCACTCATCGTTATACATACTCCAATACATACTCATATACACCCTGAAAAAGTGGACCTCTTATATAATATACATA
>JXTC01000339.1:85153-124301 GCA_002914845.1 Trema orientale
TGTCCCCGAAGGAACCATATCACATATTTGGGTGCTGGCCCGCCACACCCTATTCACCAATACTCGTCAGGCAATATAAATACACCACATGTTCATGTCTCATGCAAAGCTGAATGATAAATGCGTATGTACACATATCCACAAATTGCATATCCACATATTTCACAGATTCACAGAAACATAGAATTTCTTACATTGCAGGTGTGACATTACTTACCTCGAATCAGAGCTTTTAGATATTATTTCTGTGAAATGCTCTTCATTCAAGGTACAACTGACGCGATCCTAATATTTTTCAGTATTAAGCTCATTTAATTAACAACCATGTGATATAAAACAAATTGATATAACTTCTTATCACAACAAGTAGTAAATAACAAGGCTAATAATAATTATCCGAGAAGACATTATTTCTCATGAATAATTTAGCCTTTTAAAACAATCAGTATCATAACACTACAAATATAGAGTTCCTGTGTTATTTCTTATTATTACATAGAGCATACAGCCACAACATAATTTTTATAACCAAAAGAAAAATCTAATTGCTATGCAAGTCAGTCAAACATAATCATATAAATATATAGTCATGCACAAAGAAATTATAAAGCCATTTAAATTAAACAAATTTTACAAATAAAGGCACCGTCTAAGCTTAATCACGAATTCATTTAATTATTCTATGCCACAAAATATGCGTAATCTATAGTAAAAGATAACAAGTTATATAAAACAGATACCAGGTAAATTTTAAGACTAACAATTAACTGTAACAAAAATTTAAAAAAAAAGTTTTAGTATAACGTTTCTCCAAGTTTAACAAATACAATTTCATTAATGGCTCAATTTTATATACATACATATAAACAAAATAATCAAGTACAATCACGATTACCAAGTCCACTAAGTTCCACTAAGTTCCAATTGCTTGTATTATCTCCAATAAAAAAATATAAAACTAACAATTATACTCGTGTAGCAATGGAGTTTCATCACACATCCATACAACTTGATCCAATAAGTCATAATAAGAACATGTAAATATATATACATACAATTTTGATCGGAAACAAAGAGTTGGCTATGCAGAAATCATAAAAGAAAGGAAATTATTACAAAGCAATAATTATCGGTGGAATTACCTTTGAAATGCTTTACACCAAACAAAAGAAATAATAATTTGACCAAGCCCTTTTTGCACTAAAACTTCCACAGAGATCTCTTTCTTTCTATAATTATATGTACACACTTATATAATAGAGTTGAAGAGGAAAAAAAAAAAAATGATGAAAATAAGAAGAGGTTGGCGGTGGTAAAAGTTGTATCCAATGACAACATATACTACTCAAAGACCGACATAGCTAAAGTCGGTCTGTACAATATACATAATTACATAATTTTATTTGTATTATAAAATATAATTAAAATAAGTACACATAACTAAATATACTGATAAAAACAAAAACAACTGAAATTAATTCTCAAGCGTACAAGATTAATAACAAAAGGAAAAAAAAAATTTATAAATTACTTCTTATAGAATTACTATTAAACAACTTATCTAAAAAAAAATGTATTTTCTAATCAAATAATTTATCAAGTAGTTATATTTGGAATAGTGAACTTAATACACGTCAGACTTGTACCAATGAGCTTTATTTGGAGCATTTCACTGAAAAAAAATTTACTTAGCAAATATAGATTAATAGAAATAACCAATATACTAAATAAATCCTCAAAATTAAATGTATATAAATGCAAATAATGTATAAAAGAAATTATGCAATCATGTTATTATTGGCTCTTTAATTGTATGAGGAATTGGGTGTCGTTTAGAAATTTAGGATATCACACTTGTAATCAATTACCCTATGTTGACGGAGGTTTTATCAACACGATTATTACAATAAGAAAACAACGAATGAGTTGTATATGAATAATAAAGTAGTAAAGAAGACGAGATTTTAGCTTAGTTCAGGCCCAAAAAGATAACCTATATCTATGATGATTTTTCTGCTATATGAAAGAGATTACAAAAGAGTATAGAGTCTCAATGTGAGAGCTCTAACTAGTATTTTAGGTATTGTTGTGTAGAAATTGTGATAATAAATCTCTTTATTTAGATAAGGATGGCTCAGGTTCCCCAATTTTGAGAATGAGAAATTGTACAATGGCAATTACAATTTTGGTTAATTATACAAGAATTAGTAACTGCCTACAAGATCGAATATTGAGTCTTATTCTTTTCTGAGCATGCATCTTAAAGCCAGTTCCTAAAAGCGTAACCAATTCTCTGTCATTCTTCTAGATGTTTCTATTTGTAGATCACACATTAAATGCATAATATGCGGGGTCACCATTTTCCTTAATTAGATATCGGACAACACCCTATAAATGGCAAAATCATTCAACTTTTGCCTCCCAAATTATTTTTGACCATGGTCAAAAAAACCAGATATGGTTTCACCATTTTGCAAGCTAGCTGAGTTCATGGAGACGATCTTTGAGAATATTGAAAATGAGAGGCTCACCATCGAGGAGTGGAATTTGCTTTGCATCACTTACAAGAATGTGATCAGAGCCTGCAATGCCTCATGGTATATCATCTCTTCCTCTCAAGCAAAAGGAAGAGAGTCGTGATAACGAGGACCATGTCTCCGTCTCCATTTTCGGCTATAAGCATAACCTAAAGCTTTTTAGGCCACCAGGTTTTTTCTTTTGAGATTATTAATTTTGTTAAGAGCTAAGGATATTTAAGTAAACATATGTGTGTGACGTGACATTGAATAACTTTTTTTGATAAAATTTACAAAGGAGATCTTTTTATCATCTTGAGGTCATTAGTTGACTCTGTTGATTCACTAGTGTACACACCCTATTTTGGGGTTTAAATCTTGCCTACTTTTTTTTTTTTTTTTTTCCTTCGGTTGTCTTATATAACTTTATATATCATACGGATATGATTGAAACACACATCACCTTATCTTATCATATTTGCTTCAGTGGAATGAAATATGAATGGTAATGAAAACTGTAATGAATTAGAATTAGAATGAGAATAGAAATAATATTTCATTGTTTGGTTGAATTAGTACAATGGACTACGATAAATATTGCAGTGACTAAACTACCCTTACTTTTAGATATTCTAGTAGGGCAAAAAGAGAAAGTTGAGTTATAAAGTAATTGATTAAAATGTGGAATCACTATTCCTTACTTTTTTAAAATGAATAAGAATTCCGTCAAACGATGGAATTCATATTTCAAGAGTCATTCCATATTTTAAAACCCAACCAAATAAGGAAATGGACCATAAAAAGGAATAGTGGTCATTCCATTTCAAAATCTATTCCTATAAACCAAATAAACTTCATACATTATTCAAAAAACATATATTAGTATTGTATTATTATTATATACATGGAGCAATATTACAAAATTTTTATCCCACCCTAATAAGCCAATTTATAAAGATTTGGTCACTAGTTAGATAATTAGGATATTTTCGGGTTATTCTTTGGTTTTACCTTATTCTTAAATTTAAAATTAAGTTTTTTAAAATTCTTTTTAATTAGTTTTTAAGTAGAATTAGGACTCTTAATTGTCTATCTATAAATAAGCTTATAATTTTCTTTATTGTAAGACTTGATAAATTGTTATTGAATGAATTGAAGTACTCATATTTCGTGTATGAATTTGCCCTATAAATTCTATTCTATCTCTCAAATGTGTGTGTATATATATATATATATATATATATATATGGGTTTGGTTTAAATGGTTACAATAATATTTACCTATGGATAGTTACAATGCTTTAAGCCGTTAGATCTAATTACTACGGTGGTAATTAGTTTGGTAGTTGGCCAAAAATATTTAATGCTATTTATTACCATAAAAAAAATTTAATGCTATCACTACTTTTTTTAGTACCATTCATGGTCATAAAAAAATTGTAACCATTGAGAAGTCCTCCATATATATATATATATATGCTATTTAATTCATCTATTTCTTTTTAGTCTTATACCAATTAATATCTCAAATCTGTTTGGTTTCTTATCTCTTTTATCTAATTCTTGTATTTCTCTTTAATCCTATATTAATTGGTATCCGAACCTAGTTTATTTCATTTTTCTAACACCCAAAACAATTTCTAGTCCTTTGCCAATCTCCAAATTGTTTATTTCAAGCTTCCTAATATCCCTAAAAAGTTTTTCCTCATGCTTCAACATGATACAACATTAGCATTTTCGCCATGAATCTCAAAGAAATGCAAGCAATATTGTTCGCATATTCCTCAGATTCGACCAACTCATTGTTATAATTGACAATATGGCCAATTAGGTTGAACAAAATTCCACTCACGATAGCGACCTTCATATGAAAATGGGAAAAGCTCTAGTGAAATTTTGAGAAAGGGTTAAATGTAAAAAGAAAAAAAAAATGAAGAATATCTTTCTGTAGAATAAACCCCAAGATTTAACTTTTTCAAAATTATACTATTACATTTAAATTTTTTTCTTCATATTCTATTTTAAAATTGTGTAATTTGTATTGATTTTTTAACGTTATTTTCAATAAATTTTAAGCTTAGATTACAAATTTTAGGTATACTTGATTCAACAAACACGTAGAAAATTCAAATGTAGATATATAATTTTGTACAAATTAAAATTTAAGAATTATTTTGCAGAAAGACCACTGTTAAGGTTTTTTTTTCTTGGGGAGGGTTAAACATTTCCCTACATGCATAACTTATTCGTACGAATGATATGAATACATTTTATTTTTAATTAAAAAACATACTTTTCTTTTTCTTATATTTGCTATACTTTTCTTCATCTAAATTCAGTATCTGAAAATTTAGAATTTAAAATGTTTATTCTGGTTATTGAAGTATTGTGTCGTTGGGTTTCAGAATGTGGATATAATATTTGGTAGGAGAACTCGGATAAATATTTCGAATTTAAAAAGCATGGACATGTTTCTTTGCTAGGGTGTTTGAGAATGAAAATATAAAAGATGGAGAACATTAGTAAGTTAAAATGAATTTTAAGATTTATCAAAAGAAAACGAAGAAGAATTTTAGGGGTGGTTGCCCGAAAGGTTTTGATTTGGTGGAGATACAATATCGTTTTCAGTATTTAATGTATAATAATGGATTTGCTCCAAATACCATATTTAATGTTACCAAATGTGAATTCTAGCGGGTCCCATGTTTTCACCGAATTAAATCCATGAACATATTAAACACTGAGGAGGGCTCACAATTATATCCTAAGAATACTGTTACTAATATAGCTATGTAATCTACTGGTTTGTATAGTATTTGTTTGAATTAAATTGTAAATGGTGGTAGCATACTAATATTTTATGTATTAAAACATTAATTTTTGGTAAAGGGATTATGTTGTAGTGTTTCGCATCAATAAATAGTAGTGAATAATATTGTACTCATATCCTGCCAAAGTGAAAGTGTACAATGGAATTTCATAGTGCCTAGCACTAAAACAAAAATCATATTCAGCCCACTCGATATTAACTTGTACAATAATAAAGAAAACCCTATATTGCCAAATGCCATGTCATTGTCCACGCTGGAACCCTAATATGATAGCGACTGCTGGGACCCAGTCAACAACAGTCCATTGTTGAGAGTGATGAGTCCAAGCAAATAAAAAGTAAAAAATAAACAACAGCAACAAAAGCAAATGAAAAATTACACTACACCTCCAGAGCAAAAAAAAAAAAAAAAAAAAAAAGGAAAAATTACACTACACCCGCTGTGTCACTGTTAATTTTAGGTTATATTTAGTAGTTGAAAAAGAGGATTAAGGAGGAGAATAACAATAAGAGAGAAATAAGAGGTGTTTTGTGTGTGAGGAATGAGTGATAACAAAATTTATTCATTTGATTTTACAATAACGTAAGAAAGGAAAAACATTTTGTTGTTGCATTTATTACTCTTATCATTTGAGTCGGCTTTATCTCCTATAAATTTTGTGACTCTCTAATTATTGTAAAAATTAGCTTAAATTAATAATTTGAAACCTACCACCTAATTTATTCTCTTCTAAAATGCTTCTCACTAAACAACTACCATATCCCAGATTCACATATTAATCCTCTTATTCTTGTACTTGTCCCCAACTTTCTAACAACACTCTTACAATCACACCCCAAGCATGACAGTATTTTATAATAACACCCCCTGTAATTACAAAACGACAAAATAATTTCGTCACTGAACCGTGTTAATGAATGTTGCACGTACTCTAATGAATGATTCATCACAAAAATGAGAATTCAATGACCGAATGTAAAATTATTGCCAAGTTTGACCGAAGGGAGAGGTGTTTTGTATTAAAATTTATGCATTTTAAAAAATACTGACATAAATGCTTTTTCTGTCCAAAACATGTCACTGTAAATTTGGTAATATAATAAACCATCTTTCCAAAAAAAAAAAAATAAAATCGGTAAAAAGAAAAAAAAAAATAATAATAGGAGAGTAGTAGTAGTAGTACCAAGCAAGGGTACAATAGGGGGGTGGGGGTGGGCTTAGCTTAGGTAGGGAGGGACGGAGCTGTCATTTTCAAAGACCTACCTTTTTCTTGTATATATAAGCAGAATGTGGATGACATTGTTGGGGTTTTCCCGAAGATTGAAATAACGCATTAATATACATTTTCCTTTACACTTCGTTTTCCTCTTCGGCTGGGGACTGGACTGGACCCTCTCTCTCTCTCTCTCTCTCTCTCTCTCTCCCTCCTTCCTTCTTTTTCTCTTTTTTTATTTTTTATTTTTTATTTTTTTTATTACCATTGCAACTCTTTCAGAGCAGAGTGGAGTGGTGGTGACCTGCGGTGGCTGTCGTACGATTGGCTCCTTTTTTCGACTCTCTATTGCGGTGGTGCGGTTCCGATAGCGCTTTTCTGAAGTGGGTAAGTAAAGAAAAACTATGGTATATTTAAGCGGTTTTATGGTTTCTCATTTCGATTATGGATTGTACAAGGAGTGTGGTTGCACTGATTGGATCTGCTGATTTTTGGCCCTGATTGGTGGTTTTCTCCATTGGGTATTTTGGGTCTGATCTAGTTTTGCTTTTCCGATTTTTTTTTTTCTTTGCTTTAAGTTTTTGTGCCTCTTGCTGTGTTGGTTTTTGTTGTGTTAGATCGCTAGATCTTGTGCATTCATTTAGAGGCGTTGGGGTAATTTTTTGTGCTGTTTGGTTCCTGGGAAAGTTGTTACCTTTCCAAGTTTTTCTGGGTTTTGGGGTTATTTAACCTTTTTTTTTTAAATTAATATTTTATTTGGGGTTTTTTTTGGGTTGTTGTACGGACGGTGACTATGGAGTTGGGTCATGCTTTGGTTTTTGTTTGTATTTCGGTGATTGACTTAGCAGCTATTCCTTTGGTGGTTTCTTGTTTCCATTTCTCGACTTCGCTGTCATATTAGGGTTTTTTTCGGTTCACTGTCTTTTATTTGGGAGTGCAGTCATCACCATGCCAAGGAAGAGGAGAACTGATCATCCTGGTGGGGGTGAGAGCTCTGAGTCTCAGGAATCTGGCGGCGGGGGTGGTAGTGGTGGTGGTCGTGGTTCCCAACGTCCTGCTGAAAGGGGTGGTGCTCAACCACAACAAGGTGGCGGTGGAGGAGGAGGGTACCAAGGTGGTAGGGGCTGGGGCGCACAGGGAGGCCGTGGTGGTGGTGGCGGCGGCGGTGGTGGTGGTGGCCGCGGTCGTGGACAACCGCAACAGCAGCAGTATGGTGGGCCTCCTGAGTATCAAGGAAGGGGAAGGGGAGGAGGGCCAACCCATCAAGGAGGTCGTGGAGGTGGAGGTGGACGTGGGCCTGGTGGTGTGGGTGGTGGCCGTGGGGGAGGACCTTCTGGTGGACCGTCCAGACCAGATCCCGATCTGCACCAAGCAACCCCACCTCAATATCGAGCTGCTGGGGTCTCTCAGCCTCTTTCACCTGAGGCGAGTTCTTCATCTGCACCACCCAAGACTTCGGAAGTGGTACAACAATTTGAGCAGATTGGCTTACAGCCAGATGCTCCTACTAGCCAGGCCATACAACCTGCCCCGCCCTCGAGTAAGTCAATGAGGTTTCCTCTGCGGCCAGGCAAGGGTAGCACTGGCATCAGATGCATAGTAAAAGCCAATCACTTCTTCGCTGAACTCCCGGATAAGGACTTACACCAGTATGATGTGAGTTCTGTTGCTCTCTACTTGATATTTTTATTTTTGTTTCTTTATTTAGTGATGATAATAGCTGTTGCATTTCTTAGGTTACAATTACACCAGAGGTTACTTCACGTGGTGTCAATCGAGCTGTGATGGAACAGCTGGTAAAATTGTACAGGGAATCCCATCTTGGAAGGCGGCTCCCTGCTTATGATGGACGGAAGAGCCTTTATACCGCTGGACCCCTCCCTTTCATTTCTAAGGATTTCGAAATCACTCTTATTGATGAAGATGATGGCGCAGGCGGGCAGCGGTACTCAGTGTTCCATTCTTTTTCCTGACACTACTAATCTCCGATGTCAAGTTCATTTGATTTGTCATTTGTTCTATTTTTTTCCCCTAATTTTGTTACATATATTTGACCATTATTCTCTTGATGCAGGAGAGAGAGGAAATTCAGGGTTGTAATCAAATTGGCTGCACGTGCTGACCTGCACCACTTAGGACTCTTTTTGCAGGGAAGGCAAGCTGATGCACCACAGGAAGCACTTCAGGTCCTTGACATCGTTCTACGTGAATTGCCCACTACTAGGTATTCTACCAAATTGTTTACGGTGTAAAATCTTGTTCTCACTTGCACAGTCTTGGTTTGGCTCCTTGAGAACTAATGTTCTGTCTGATTGTAGGTATTGCCCTGTGGGTCGTTCATTTTATTCCCCTGATCTGGGTCGAAGACAGCCACTTGGTGAGGGTTTGGAAAGTTGGCGTGGTTTCTATCAGAGTATTCGTCCAACTCAGATGGGACTATCTCTTAATATTGGTAGTGATTTTTTTTTTATTTATTTTGTGTTTTGTTTTATTTTTTATTATTACATTTAGTTGCTCAATGGCTTAACTTGAAGTAATTTCTGTTAACTCAATCAAGAAGTTTTAGTTCGTTGCATTACTGCCTGATATGTTATTGTGTCAATTTTTCAATGATGCAGACATGTCTTCTACTGCATTCATCGAACCATTGCCTGTTATCGATTTTGTGACTCAGCTTCTTAATCGGGATGTTTCTGCCCGACCGCTGTCTGATGCCGATCGTGTTAAGGTTAGATACTCTTTCATTGTCTTGGTTCTTGTAGTAGTCTTATGAGTTAGATCAGCTGAATACTTTTGAAGTTCTTTTGATTATTTTTGTGTGTTTTGCATGGTAAGAAGTCACCCATTTGTCTAATACAAGTTTTTGTGGGGTCTCTGAAGTTTATGTTCAAATGAATGCTATTCTAGTTTAATGTTTCTTATGGAGGGAATATTTACTGTTGTTTAATTCCCACATTGAATGCCTATAATGTATCCTTTTACTTCTGTGTAAACCAGATTAAAAAGGCTTTGCGTGGAGTCAAGGTTGAAGTTACTCACCGTGGGAATATGCGTAGGAAGTACCGTATTTCTGGTTTGACATCACAAGCAACAGGGGAGCTGACGTAAGTGTTAAATTGACTAGTTTAGGCTGTAGTAATATGTGTGTCCATGTGTTGTATACATTTCTAATTTTTTTTAGTCGTTTGGTTATATTATGATTCTTGCAAAACAATTCTGATGTTATCCTCTGGTTTTTCAGTTTCCCAGTGGATGAAAGAGGCACTATGAAATCTGTTGTTGAGTACTTCTATGAAACTTATGGTTTTGTTATTCAGCATACTCAATGGCCTTGCCTACAAGTTGGGAACCAACAGAGACCAAATTATTTACCTATGGAGGTAAACTAGGTCTACTAGTAATATTGGTAGTCTTTGTTCTATGTAGAGTATGAACATTATACTAATAGACAGTTCTTGGATACAGGTTTGTAAAATTGTTGAGGGTCAGAGATACTCTAAGAGGTTAAATGAGAGGCAGATTACTGCTTTGCTGAAGGTTACCTGTCAGCGTCCCCAAGAGAGGGAGCGCGATATTATGCAGGTTAGCTGTCATGGAAAGCCTTTTGACTTTTTTTTAGGGGTCTTAACAGCTGGAGTCTATATTTATCTCTGTGGATTTTATCTATCTTTGGTTATTTAACAGGCTCCACCCTCTGAAAAAATGGTCTCCCATGATTCACTCAAGGGATACTGTCTTATTTGATAGGGGGGCAATTTGTTTTAATTTTTCTGTAACTGTCGTGATCTTCTAAACTGAATTCTTGTCAGAATTTTTGGCAATTACTTGGTCTGCTATTTACTAGGATCAGGCCAATTTGTTGTCCCTAGTGATCAAGTGATTGACTGATTGTTATATTTATCGTTCATTTTAATATGCGAAAGGGGTTCTTTGTTAATTCTACTTTGAGCATTCAACGTTTGGTGGATTTATCTTCAATGAATGTTCCTTATCTTTTCTCCTGGTTCAATATTTACCCTTTATTGTATTATCAAATTATGTCTTTGAAGATCTTCAGTCTTTTATCATCGATGTATGCTAAATTCAAACTTTAACCAACATTGCTTCTTCAAATTCCATTTCCTTTTATGATATAAGTTGGTTATAACCTTATTTAATGAGTTTGTAATTGTAACTTGTCCTGTTGGTTGTGGATGTTGAATTGTATTCTTTAATCATCCCAAAGGTCAACTTTGATCACTCGAGTTCCTATTATAAATTATCTAATATTTTGCTGACTCATTGATTATGGGTTTTCATCTCTGTGCAGACTGTTCACCATAATGCTTACCACAATGATCCTTATGCTAAGGAGTTTGGGATCAAAATCAGTGAGAGGCTTGCTCAGGTTGAGGCTCGCATTCTTCCTGCTCCCTGGGTGAGTTATCTGTAATTTTAGTTTATTTTATAAATATTTTATGATTGTCTCATATACAATTTATCTCTATGGTCTTTCGTTTGCCACAAATCGTAGATGGTAAAATGACTTGCTTGTTTTATGCACTATGCAGCTTAAATACCATGATACAGGTAGAGAAAAGGATTGCCTACCTCAAGTTGGACAATGGAATATGATGAACAAGGTAGTCTTTGTATTGAAATTGTTGTTTCTTTTCTATCTTAAATATTCAATTTGCAACTCTTGTAACACTTACCATAGGATAGGGCATGTGCACAAGTGTATTGGATTCTCAAAATATTAAATGGTGCACAATGAAAGTAGGATTATGGAGGAGTCATGGTTTACATGAAATAAACAGCTGAGAGGATCTCACTTATCAGTTTCTATAGCTATTTTAATTGCTTTTGCATTTTAACTGCAACAATTAATTCGGACTTTGCTAATTTACTGAATTTGGTTTGTTATTCTACTTAATTGTTTGTTGCAGAAAATGGTCAATGGTGGAACAGTGAACAATTGGATGTGTGTTAACTTTTCTCGTAATGTTCAAGAAAGTGTTGCTCGCGGTTTCTGCTATGAGCTTGCTCAAATGTGTTATATTTCTGGCATGGTACAGAGTTTGTGTGCTTCTGAAATTTATTCATTTTTAGCTGTAGTTTTATGTCTTAGGTATCGGTCATTTGGTTCTATTTGCAGGCATTTAATCCAGAACCAGTACTCCCACCTAGTAATGGTCGTCCTGATCAGGTAGAAAAGGTTCTAAAGACTCGCTACCATGATGCAATGAGTAGACTTCAGCCCCAGGGGAAGGAGCTTGATCTGCTTATCGTTATTTTACCAGATAATAATGGCTCTTTGTATGGTATGGAAGTTGAAATTAATAACCTGATCTTGTATCTTGTTTTTCTTGGGCAATTTATTCTGAAATTAGTGTTATGAATACCTTTGCAGGTGATCTAAAACGAATCTGCGAGACAGATCTTGGCCTCGTATCCCAGTGCTGTTTGACAAAGCATGTCTTCAGAATGAGTAAGCAGTATCTGGCAAATGTGGCCCTGAAAATAAATGTAAAGGTTGGAGGGAGGAATACTGTGCTGGTTGATGCCATATCAAGGAGGATTCCCTTAGTCAGCGACCGTCCGACTATAATTTTTGGTGCTGATGTTACTCATCCTCACCCTGGGGAGGATTCTAGCCCTTCTATTGCAGCTGTATGTGATGAAATATTTCTATGTTCCATAACCTTGTGTTCTGATTTCTTGTAGCCTTTTTTTTTTTTTTAATTCCCTCTTTTTATAGTGTATTGGCTGAACTTCTTTAAATTAATTATAGGTTGTGGCTTCTCAAGATTGGCCTGAAGTTACGAAGTATGCTGGGTTAGTTTGTGCTCAAGCGCATCGACAGGAGCTCATCCAAGATCTGTTTAAAACATGGCAGGATCCTGTTCGGGGGACAGTTACTGGTGGAATGATCAAGTATTAATCTTCTCTCTTTCCTCTCCCTGTCCTTCCTGATCTAATACCACTTTTTTTTTACCTCCCAACACCACCTCTTTTGGAAATCCTGAGCTCTAGCTTGTAATTTTAGTTATTCTATATTGAGTTCATAGTTATGGTAATTAGTTCTGCATGGTATACTCTCTAGGGATGGTAGGAATGATTTGCATATGCTTCTTCTTTGACTGCAGGGAACTGCTCATTTCGTTCCGTAGGGCAACTGGACAAAAGCCGCAACGCATCATATTCTACAGGTTCGATGACATAATTTCAATTTCCTTTCTCTCTTTGCACTGTATTTGTGTATATTAGCTAATGGTGTATTGTGGTGCAGGGACGGTGTCAGTGAGGGGCAGTTCTATCAAGTTTTACTCTATGAGCTTGATGCCATTCGTAGGGTAAATATGTGATATCTATTGACCTTTTTTTTTGGCAAGGGATTATTTGAAAATTTTCATTTGATCTTGAGTTTTCTTTTTTCTCATTGATTTCAGGCTTGTGCCTCGCTGGAACCAAACTACCAGCCTCCTGTGACTTTTGTTGTGGTTCAGAAGCGTCATCATACAAGATTGTTTGCCAACAACCATTCTGACCGCAATGCAGTTGACAAGAGTGGGAATATACTGCCAGGTGTGTTATTCTCTTTGTTCTGGATTTAATTTAATTTAGTTTAATTAATTAATTGTTATTATTATTATTGTTGTTGTTGTTGTTGTTATTAATTTTTCGGATTCTGTTTTGGTGACGTGATCCATACCTTGTATACCAATAAACAGGCACAGTTGTGGACTCCAAAATCTGTCATCCAACTGAGTTTGACTTCTATCTCTGCAGCCATGCTGGAATACAGGCAGGATATCTTTGCAATTCTGATTTTCTCTGTTGTCGTTGTTTTCTTGGGATACCTGTATTGAAACCATACTTGACATTTGGAACAGGGTACCAGCCGACCAGCTCATTACCATGTATTGTGGGATGAAAACAAATTTACTGCTGATGGCTTGCAGTCTTTAACAAATAATCTTTGCTACACGTAAGTTAAATTATAGCTCTTATGGTTTCCCCTGCTTTCTTCTAATATGATAGATATCTCTCGACTCTTGATTGTGGATTAATTGTCCCGTATCGGAGAGGAATTAGTTTTGGTAGTGATAATGCTTTCATTGAAATGACAATGGAGCTCCTTTTTACCATTGCAGATATGCAAGATGCACGCGTTCTGTCTCAATAGGTACCACCTCTTCTCTCTGCTTGCACAATTGAACAAATTCTAGAATGTGATTAATTTGGAATGCGTTTTATGATTGAATGCGTTTATTGATTGGTTCTTTCATTTGGCAGTGCCCCCTGCATACTATGCACATCTTGCTGCTTTCCGTGCTCGTTTCTACATGGAGCCCGAGACTTCAGATAGTGGGTCAATGACGAGTGGTGCAGCTGCTGGTCGTGGAGGAATGGGCCCAGGTGCGGGCGCACGAAGTACCCGTGCCCCTGGTTCTAATGCTGCTGTGAGACCCTTGCCCGCCCTCAAGGACAATGTCAAGAGGGTGATGTTCTACTGTTGAAGATTGCTTCTACAGGTTTATCTTGCTCAATTTCAGCAATTATCTATTTAGTTCCTTTCGGACCTTTGTCGAAAATAAATAATTATATAAGATGTTTATGCTCTTTTGAAAACTGCCATTTGCTCCTGCTCTTGTTCCTGCTCCTGCTCCTGCTCCTGCTCCTGCTCCTGCTCCGTGCTTTGTTATGTGACGGATTTTATCTGTTCTACTACAATATCATGTTTGTTTTTACACTTTTTGTCAAAACTAGAAACAGTTTGGGATTGAAGATTGGTGGTCCATTTGAAGGTGACCTTTTGAGGAAGATCCCTTTGAAACAATGATGCATGGGCTTTCTTGCTTGGACACGTGTTATACACATGTATGCAATTTCACCATTTTCTTCAGAATCTGTTGCTTGAAATTAGTGGTTATGGAGTTAAATGCTAAGAAGTTGGTTGAGTTTTTCAACGCAAATGGTGCCAGGAAAGAAGTTTTTGACCTTAGACGTTGATTTTTATTTTCTGTGGTCCCTGTGATATTTGCTTCTTGGTCCCCCAGGCATTACCTTTTCCCAATGGCCTTTTTAATGTTAAAAGAATTGTAGGGAAGATGGCGATATTTCTGTTTTGGGAAATATGAAATATATTTCGAGTTTGCAAAAACGAATTACACTAAATCCGGGAGTTTTACTGAATGAATATCTCTCTAAGCTGATATGTTTTGTACGAAGGCGATGTATTTTGCGCATGTTATTAATCCATAATGCACTGCACATGGGAAAGAGAAACAACTCCCTTATTTATATTCCCGTCATTAGTTAATTGCAGATTATTAAACTCAACCTGTTTATCTTTTTAGAAAATAGATGACGAATTCCTTTAAGGTCTTTGGATAATATTGGTTTTTTCCTTTGAAGATACTGTATTATTAATGCTTTCTACGCCCTTAAGCGTCGAGACACTTGACGATACCTATAACTGCGAACCTATGGGACTACACATAGCTGTTTGTCTTTAGTGTTTCTCCTCGAGCCTTAAAAGCTATTTGGAGTGGTTACAAATATGCATCGTCATGGACGTAGATGCATGTAATGGGCATGTGAGCAATCTTCTAGTCCAATACATACTTTAAAGTGCATCTTCTTCCTCTTTTTTTCACTCTTTGTAGGAGGGATCTCTTGATTTATTTATTAGTTCTAAAGTAAATTTTAGAGGATAACAGGAATGTGTTTTATACCTACACTAGAGTTCAAGCTATTAATTAAGTAAAGCTTTTGGTGGACAAACTTTATTTTAAATGTAGTGGGAAGTTATATCACGAAATCTTGTGACATATCATATGATCGACTAGAATTTTAATAAGCAAAAATATGTCCTTTTTTTTTTTTCACTCTACGTATGGCTACTAGGTACTAGTTCATTATGTGGGTCTATTTTGTTGTTAATAATGACTGATATCATGATATAGTCATTATAACAAAATTGAACACTGATTAAAAATATTACTTATTTGCCAAATTCTCATTGATGCAAATTGTTTCTCACAATCATCAAACTAATTTTATAGAACTTACCATTATTAAGACTTCACAGTTGTCAACAAAAGAAACCTTGACGCCTAAATTGTGAATTTATCAAATGAATTTGAATAAATTTGTTCACGTCCTGGGCAGAACATGCCAAAACGTCAAATGACATTTTTCTTTTTGTTTTGTTTAAATTCAATCATCTAAGAGAAAATTATACCAAGTGGAAGAGTAGATGTCTTAATAAGGGTCACACAAGAAAAGAGCTTCAATATAGTATATAGTTTTGAAGAGAAATGAAGTAAAGAATAAAACTGAGGAGCAATGCAAAGGACCACGTTTCTCATATATAAATAAGTATATAATACCTTAAAATTCTTTCCCTCCACTTTCAAAATAATTGTGCAAAAAGGCAAATCTGATATGTATGGTTACTTCATCGAGAAAGAAAAAAAATAAAAAAAGAAAAAAGATATGGTTACTTACAAACACCAATCATATCATTCTTTATTTTCCTTCCAATCTTTCTTTCCCCACAAACAGCATCAAAGAATTTCTTTCTTTTACCTTGGTGACCATGATCTCTAGGCCTCAACCCAACCTCTTTTTTCCTATGTTATAAATACACCCTCCATTTTTTTAAACACAACCAAAACAAAAACCCACAAAGCTAGTTTAGTTTGTGGACTTTTTTTTTTTTTTTTTCCATTTTAATTACTGAAATAATGGCTTCCAACCCCGTCTTGAAGAGGTCCGATACCATTGCGGATAGCATGCCTGATGCATTGAAGCAGAGCCGTTATCATATGAAAAGATGCTTTGCCAGGTTCTTAGATATCATCTATATTTTACATGCATGAGCATGTATAGATATAAATATACATTAAGAAAAGCCTTATTTTTAAATAAAACAACGGTCTAAGTCCTTCCCATAAAAGATTTTAATGCAACTCATTAAGTTAATAATAAGGCAATCTCTTTTCGATAAATAAGTAGCCTTAAAATGAGAACTTAATTCCTGATTTTGGATCAAAAGTGCAAGAATTAGACGCATGAATTTAGAATTTAGTCAATTCTTATTATTGGGTGAATTATAGACGTGCCATAAAAGTATATACTCTAGATTTGCAAAGTCCATGCAAAATGTTGAAGTTTCTTTTGTTTCGGGCTTAAGGTTTGTTGCACAAGGTAAAAGGTTAATGAAAGCTCATAATATAATGGAAGAGGTGGAACAATCAATAGAAGACAAGAATGAAAGGAGCAAAGTTTTGGAAGGCATGCTTGGCTACATCCTCACTTCTACTCAAGTATTTGACTGACTTATTCTTTCGTAATTCTTTTTTTCTTTTTCTTTTTTTCATTAATTATGTAAAACAACCTTTTCTCCATTGAAAATTGAAAAAAAAAAAAAAATATGCAGGAGGCAGCTGTGGTGCCACCTAATGTTGCTCTTGCCATAAGACCCAATCCTGGTTACTGGGAATATGTCACGGTAAGGGCTGATGATCTCGCCGTTGATGGTATTTCTCCTTTGGAGTTCTTGAAGTACAAAGAGTCGATCTTCGACGAGGACTGGTATGTTGCCAGCTCTAAACATGATAATTTGATCAGTTTAGACTGCGTGAGACTTAAATTGATCAACAGTTGAGAATAGACAACTGTATAATTAGAAATATTATTCGGTTGTGTGACATGTAACATGTGTAAGCAGGGCCAATGATGAAAATGCTGTGGAAATAGATTTTGGAGCAATGGATTACTCAAGCCCTCGGACAAGTCTTCCTTCTTCCATTGGCGATGGAGTCAGCTTCATCTCAAAGTTCGTGTCCTCAAAGCTGAGTGGGGTCTCCGGCAATGCAAAGAACTTGCTTGATTACTTGCAATCTCTCAGCCATAAAGGAGAGGTACAAATATATACACCTTTATATCAATATAGCTGCTAGCAATGGAAGAAGAAAAAAAAAAAAAAAACTAACTTTGTTATTATTATTTTTTTTTTTTTGTTTTTGGTTTTTTCTTATTTGGCTGAAAAAAATGCAGAAGCTTATGGTTGATGAGACTCTGGACACAGTTGAAAGTCTTCAAGGTGCCTTGATTGTAGGAGAAAGTTTCGTCTCCACACTCCCAAAGAACACCCCATTTCACAATTTTGAGCTGAGGTGAGAGTTTTCACAATTTTAATTGTGTACGGTATAGATTGTCTAATTCTAGAAGTTGATAAGTGTGAGCTCCACGTGGAATTCACACCAATGAATGATCCAAATTGGACAGTCGCGACTATCTTTAGCATTTCTCTTCTTTCAACTTTGTTTTGCGTATGCGTATGATTCTGTTTTCTTGTGCTGATTTGACTTTGAGAGAAATGGTCAGGTTGAAAGAGTTGGGATTTCAGAAAGGATGGGGGGATACAGCAGAGAGGGTTAGAGACACAATGAGGACAGCATCTGAGGTACTCCAAGCACCAGATCCAAAGAACTTGGAGTTGCTCTTCACCAGGCTACCATCCATTTTCAACATTGTCATCTTCTCTCCTCATGGCTACTTTGGCCAGGCTGATGTCCTTGGATTGCCCGATACCGGTGGCCAGGTCCATAAAACACGACCATCAATTACTTCACCAAATAGTACTACTTACAATTACAGTAGTACTTACAATTACAGTAACATCTTGACTTTGAATGATTCTGATTATATTTGTTACATGAACAAAAATCAGGTGGTCTACATTCTTGATCAAGTGAGAGCCTTGGAAGAAGAGTTGTTGCTCAGAATTCAGCAACAAGGCCTTGTGTTTAAGCCTCGGATTCTTGTGGTGAGCAATAAAATGGATCAAAAACTCGAGAATTTTTGTTTATTGTTTCGAATTTTGAGATTTCCTGTCATTAATAATCATGTTTCGTGTACAAAAAAACAGGTTACAAGGCTGATACCAGATGCTAAAGGGACAAAGTGCAATGAAGAGGTTGAGAGTATCTTCAACACCAAGCACAGCCACATCCTTAGAGTCCCATTCAGGACAGAGAATGGAGTTCTTCGCCAATGGGTTTCGCGATTCGATATCTACCCTTACCTTGAGAGATTCTCTCAGGTATTTTTCGCTCGTTAATTTTATTTGAGAAAATCTCTCACTGTTCTTTTCACTTTAAAAGAAAAATGAAAATGTTACTAATCAAGTCCTTTGTTACCCTCTTTTTGATTGAAAACGAATATTTGTTTTACTTTTGATGACTAGGATGCAACTGCAAAGATTCTCCAGTTCATGGATGGCAAACCGGACCTCATAATAGGAAACTACACGGATGGAAATCTTGTGGCATCTTTGATGGCCAATAAACTAGGAGTAACTCAGGGAACTATTGCTCATGCTCTAGAGAAAACCAAGTACGAAGATTCGGATGCGAAATGGAAGGAATTCGATCCAAAGTACCATTTCTCATGTCAGTTCACTGCTGATTTGATCTCAATGAATGCTACAGATTTTATCATTACAAGCACATACCAAGAAATTGCAGGAAGGTTAGTTATGTTAGCACTGTCTATATAACTCACTTAAGAACACCAACTGGACTGCTGCCTAAAAATGTTTGTTTTCTGCAGCAAGACTCGTCCGGGACAGTACGAAAGCCATACGGTGTTTACCATGCCTGGACTTTGCCGAGTAGTCTCCGGCATCAATGTCTTCGAACCCAAATTCAACATTGCCGCTCCTGGAGCTGACCAATCTGTTTACTTTCCCTACACAGAGAAGCAGACGCGGTTTGTTACCTTCAAACCTGCCATTGAAGAGTTACTTTTTAATAAGGAGGATAACAATGAGCATTTGTAAGTCTCTTGCTTCTATTCATTCCTCTAATGCATATTATACTTTGTAACACACATGGCACTAAGACTGTTTGATGTGTATTAAAACAGAGGATTCTTGGAAAACAAGAAGAAACCAATAATCTTCTCAATGGCAAGACTTGATACTGTCAAGAACATAACTGGACTAACAGAGTGGTACGGCAAGAACAAGAGGCTGAGAGATTTGGTGAACCTGGTGGTTGTGGCGGGATTCTTTGACCCGTCGAAATCGAAAGACAGAGAAGAAATTGCAGAGATAAAGAAGATGCATGCACTGATAGATGAGTATCAACTGAAAGGCCAGATTAGATGGATTGCGGCGCAAACTGATAGGTACCGAAATTCGGAGTTGTACCGCTATATTGCGGATTCTAAGGGTGCTTTTGTGCAGCCTGCTCTGTATGAGGCGTTTGGTTTAACTGTCATTGAAGCAATGAACTGTGGATTGCCCACTTTCGCGACGAATCAAGGCGGCCCCGCGGAGATTATCGTTGATGGCGTATCGGGATTTCATATTGACCCGAACAATGGAACGGAATCGAGTAACAAGATTGCTGATTTCTTCGAAAAGTGCAAGAAGGATTCTGATTACTGGAACACGGTGTCAGCAGCTGGTCTTCAGCGGATAAATGAATGGTAATTCAATGATCACAGATACAAAAAAAGAGAACAACACACATGAAAAACTATGATTCTATACTAATTTGATTGTGTTTGGTTTCTAGCTATACATGGAAAATTTATGCTAACAAAGTGTTGAACATGGGAGCAACCTATGGATTTTGGAGAAAAATGAACAAAGAACAGAAGCTAGCCAAGCAAAGATATATTCATATGCTTTACAGCCTCCAATTCAGGAATTTGGTGAGTACATATAGACCTGTTGTGGAGTTTTTATTACATAAAAAGTCACTGAAAGTTAGCAAGTGACACAACCTATGCTGCGTTGCAGGCTAAGAATATTCCAATCCCATTTGAAGAGCCTCAACAGCCAACATCACTGCCACAATCTGGAGCAACTGAACAACCAACACCAAGTACCGAGAGTCCTAAACCAGAAATAGTGCCAGCAACGTCGAGAATCAAACCTCCGGCGGCACAAAGGCATGAAAACTAACTCTTTTTTTGCTGAAAAAAGTACTGGTTTGGGACAATATAAATGGGCTTTTTTAACAGTCCTTCATTTTTCAACTGATCAAAAAGAGATGTGTCACTTGGTACTCTCTGCAGGGATGAAGAAAGCTCAACGGAGAAGCGGCTTGGCGACCAAGAAGTCGGCGGAGTTGGCAGTTTTTGGAGACGTTGGTGGTGCTGTGTTGTTGGTTCTGTGCTGATGATTTATTACATGCTCAGGAAGCTGTTTAAGCCTCATGCAGAATAATGACCTCCAATCCCCATCTTACTTGTATTTCTCAATTTTTATTGATCAAACACAATAAGGAACCAGCAGATAGAAGAGATTGTTTCCGTAATTGAAATGTATTATATTGTACCGGTAATAAAAGATCACTCTCTGTCTCTCTTTCTCTCTTGCAACAATATTCTATTCCAAGTCATGTATATTACTAGAGCTCCAAAAGAGCTCAGTTTGGTAGGAACATAGACAAATAATGACAAGGAAAAAAAGAAAAAACAAAAGTTTCTCTTCCCCAAATAGCTTTTAGCGTTTCAAAAGTGACACCCCAAGAAAGAAATTATGCAATTACAAATTACAATAACAATCCCAGCGTTAGTCAAATATAATGCCTTTTCTTTTTTTTTTTTTTTTTCTGGACTTTACCCCTTTTCCCCAATTTAAAAAATGCTTGTGATGAAATATGGTTCAATTAAAATTTTTTTAAGTAATTTTTTTTTTTTTTTTTTCAGTAAAAAGAACCTTTCTCCTATTAATACAATTTTAGAAACCCAATACTATCAGACCCAATTAATAAAATTTTAGAAACCCATGACTTTTGGCAAAGGGTTAACCCAAGGAGGGAAAATGTGCTCTGCTAGGGTTTCACGTTTTTTGCTGGGGCTTCACTTTTTTTGGTCGACTTTGGTGGTTTTGATCTCTCTTCTTGGCTGATTCTTGCCATTTCTTGGCTACCTAAGTCAATCTTGGTCGTTTATTGAGTGTTTTCTTGGTTATTCTTAAAAAAATTTCTTCACCATGTCCACTCCTTCAGATCGCTATAGCTCTGTCTATTTGCTTTCTGGTTATGGTTTCAATGATTATAAATTGAAATCCCAAAAAAATTCCTCCCTCAATTTCGATAAGGATCCTCTAGAACCTAATGCACGTGGTGATAGTATTGCTGCCATGGGTGATCAAATTACTTTGAAAAATCCTAATCTAGGGTTGTTTGTGGTTGGTACTGATTCACATATGCAAAGGGATGAAACGACATAATTGTGCCCTCGTGTCCAATCTGCGCAAAAAGGTAACAATCATGATTCTCCAAAAATGGGTAACAAGAGTAATTTCTTAAAAAAGGGTAACCTTGGCTCTTCTTTAGGATTAGCTGTTGCTGATTTCAATTCAGGAAACCATAGTTTGGATAACTTGAATCAGGGAATAGTTGGATTGGATAATGCTAATCAACTCGGCTTGGTTAATGATGTTTCAGATTGTGTTGTTTCCTCTCGACAGCCTTTGTCTTCGGTTGTTGGGCAGGAAATGAATGCAACAAGTGCTAAGTTTAATTCAGACCTCTTGACTTCGGGTGCTTCTTTGATGGCAGCGGACAAGCATAAGAATTTGGCTGCTGGTCCCTCTTTTGCTCAAATTTTAAATTCCGGTTATAATGCTTCCAACGTAAAAGGAGATGATCAAGATGCTACCAATATCTCTTTCATTACTCCAGAATCGTCCAAGCCCTCTATCAAAGGTAATTTTGTTTGTGTGAAAGTTAATGAAAAAGCTTTGAAGAATCGTTTGGAGCTGTGTCAATTTTCCCTTATAGGACGTGTCTTTTTGTCAAACGGTGATTCCCCTTGGAAACTTTCTGATCTTAAATTTAAATTACAATCAGTTTGGCAACTTTCACCGTCTTGGCGTTTAATCTTTCTTGGAAGAGAATTTTTTCATATCCTTTTATCTTCTGAGGAGGAAAAGAATAAAGTTTGGGGGATGGGTTCTTAAAATTTAAAACCTGGATTCCTCCGTCTCCAGCCATGGTTTCCTAACTTCAATCCTCATACACAAGGCTCCACTAATGCTCAGGTTTGGGTTTGCTTCCATGAGTTACCCTGGGTTTATTGGGATAGGCAAATTCTTTTAAATTTGGCTAGAGGAGTTAGGGTTCCTATTAGACTTGATGAGATGACTCTTAAAAGTGAATTCGGTCATTTTGCAAGGATTCTCATTGACATTGACTTATCTCAACCGATTTCAGATTCTTTAATGGTGGAAGTAGGCAATGATCGTCTATTCATCCCGTTGGAGTATGAAAGACTACCTGCTTTTTGCTCTTCGTGTAAGATTGTTGGCCATAATGTTTCTTCTTGTAGACGTAGACAAAAATCTACAACAGCAAAGGAATTGGAATCTAAGGTTGATCGGGGTCGTTCTTTAACTCGAAAACAAGTTTATAGACCCATTACAAAGTCCCCAGCTAATCCCGAGGTTCCCGTTAAAAATGCATTTTCGATCCTCAAAAAGAATCTTAGAGCGGAGATTCAGAATCCAGGTGAGCCTTTGACGGGGAAAAAAAAGATATGGGCAGATGATGTAGAGGAAAATTTGGAGGTTGAGGATCAGGTTATTAGGAGAAATAATGATGATGAAACACTCTTGAATGCTGAGGACCAACATAATAACTCCATGATACTTGATGTTGAAAGAGACTTAGCCCAAGGAAAGGAACAAGGACAACCACAACCTCTGTTAGATCATGGGAATGAGCATACTAACATTTTTTCAGTTGATGATTTAGAGAACAAGTGGGATCTCCCTACATAGCCAGTGACTCGTGGAAGTGATACTGTTTCAGCCTCTTTTGAGGAATCTAACAATGATAGCCTAAATACTAGCGACCTCTCTCCTACTAAGGTCTTTGCCGCTAAAGAAGAAGGTTGGCAGGAAGTTCAGTCGAAAAGAAAGAAGAAAGCCCATGCAGCTCAGGTTTCTCGCCCTGTTACACNTTTTTTTTCCCAGTAAAAAGAACCTTTCTCCTATTAATACAATTTAGAAACCCAATACTATCAGACCCAATTAATAAAATTTTAGAAACCCATGATTTTTGGCAAAGGGTTGACCCAAGGAGGGAAAATGTGCTCTGCTAGGGTTTCACGTTTTTTGCTGGGACTTCAGTTTTTTTGGTCGATTTTGGTGGTTTTGATCTCTCTTCTTGGCTGATTCTTGCCGTTTCTTGGCCACCTAAGTCAATCTTGGTCGTTTATCGAGTGTTTTCTTGGTTATTCTTAAAAAATTTTCTTCACCATGTCCACTCCTTCAGATCGCTATACCTCTGTCTATTTGCTTTCTGGTTATGGTTTCAATGATTATAAGTTGAAATCCCAAAAAAATTCCTCCCTCAATTTCGATAAGGATCCTCTAGTACCTAATGCACGTGGTGATAGTATTGCTGCCATAGGTGATCAAATTATTTTGAAAAACCCTAATCTAGGATTGTTTGTGGTTGGTACTGATTCACATATGCAAAGGGATGAAACGACAGAATTGTGCCCTCGTGTCCAATCTGTGCAAAAGGGTAACAATCATGATTCTCCAAAAATGGGTAACAAGAGTAATTTCTCAAAAAAGGGTAACCTTGGCTCTTCTTTAGGAGCGGCTGTTGCTGATTTCAATTCAGGAAACCATGGTTTGGATAACTTGAATCAGGGAATAGTTGGATTGGGTAATGCTAATCAACTCGGCTTGGTTAATGATATTTCAGATCGTGTTGTTTCCTCTCGACAGCCTTTGTCTTCGGTTGTTGGGCAGGAAATGAATGCAACAAGTGCTAAGTTTAATTCAGACCTCTTGACTTCGAGTCCTTCTTTGATGGCAGTGGACAAGCATAAGAATTTGGTTGCTGGTCCCTCTTTTGCTCAAATTTTAAATTCTGGTTATAATGCTTCCAACGTAAAAGGAGATGATCAAGATGCTACCAATATCTCTTTCATTGCTCCAGAATTGTCCAAGCCCTCTATCAAAGGTAATTTTGTTTGTGTGAAAGTTAATGAATAAGCTTTGAAGAATCGTTTGGAGCTGTGTCAATTTTCCCTTATAGGACGTATCTTTTTGTCAAACGGTGATTCCCCTTGGAAACTTTCTGATCTTAAATTTAAATTACAATCAGTTTGACAACTTTTACCATCTTGGCATTTAATCTCTCTTGGAAAAGGATTTTTTCATATCCTTTTATCTTCTGAAGACGAAAAGAATAAAGTTTGGGGGATGGGTTCTTAAAATTTAAAACCTGGAGTCCTCCGTCTCCAGCCATAGTTTCCTAACTTCAATCCTCGTACACAAGGCTCCACTAATGCTCAGGTTTGGGTTTGCTTCCATGAGTTATGCTGGGTTTATTGGGATAGGCAAATTCTTTTAGATTTGGCTAGAGGAGTTGGGGTTCCTATTAGACTTGATGAGATGACTCTTAAAGGTGAATTCGGTCATTTCGCAAGGATTCTCATTGACATTGACTTATCTCAACCAATTTCAGATTCTTTAATGGTGGAAGTAGGCAATGATTGTCTATTCATCCCGTTGGAGTATGAAAGACTACCTGCTTTTTGCTCTTCGTGTAAGATTGTTGGCCATAATGTTTCTTCTTGTAGACATGGACTAAAATCTACAACAGCAAAGGAATTGGAATCTAAGGTTGATCGGGGTCGTTCTTTAACTCGAAAACAAGTTTATAGACCCATTACAAAGTCCCCAGCTAATCCCGAGGTTCCCGTTAAAAATGCATTTTCGATCCTCAAAAAGAATCTTAGAGCGGAGATTCAGAATCCAGGTGAGCCTTTGACGGGGAAAAAAAAGATATGGGCAGATGATGTAGAGGAAAATTTGGAGGTTGAGGATCAGGTTATTAGGAGAAATAATGATGATGAAACACTCTTGAATGCTGAGGACCAACATAATAACTCCACGATACTTGATGTTGAAAGAGACTTAGCCCAAGGAAAGGAACAAGGACAACCACAACCTCTGTTAGATCATGGGAATGAGCATACCAACGTTTTTTCAGTTGATGATTTAGAGAACAAGTGGGATCTCCCTACATAGCCAGTGACTAATGGAAGTGACACTGTGTCAGCCTCTGTTGAGGAATCTAACAATGATAGCCTAAATACTAGCGACCTCTCTCCTACTAAGGTCTTTGCCGCTAAAGAAGAAGGTTGGCAGGAAGTTCAGTCGAAAAGAAAGAAAAAAGCCCATGCAGCTCAGGTTTCTCGCCCTGTTACACGGGCTTCTAAATCTCTCTTTCCATGAAGATTCTTTATTGGAATTGTCAGGGTGTTTCCAATCTGGCCACCCGTCGAACATTGAAAGATTTATGCGCTCGGCATAGACCTGATTTCCTCTGTTTAGCGGAACCAATGTGTATGTCTGATTCTGTTCCTACTCGTTTTTGGAGGGCAATCGGACTTAATTTAGTGGCTCAGAATGTTACCTCACTGCCAACTCTTTGCGTTTTTTGTTCGACTTCTATTTCCAACTTCCAGGTTATTGCTTTTCATCCTCAGTATGTTTCTACATCTTTTACGTTTAATGGTAGTTTATTTTTCGTCAGTTTTATTTATGCAAGCTGTGATTATATCGCTCGTCGTGATTTATGAGATTCTTTGTACTCTTTGCATGTGGGTGGTCCCTGGTTAGCTTTGGGAGACTTTAATTCTGTTATGGGAGCTCATGAAACTACTGGTGTGTTTAAGTGCCAATCTTGTGAAGAATTTTGTGCCGGAGCCACTATTTGTAATTTGACTGATCTTGATTCACAAAAGCCTTTTTATACTTGGCAGGGCTTTCGAAGGGGAAAGATTGTGATGTCTCGCCTTGATAGAGCCTTTTGTAACACAGAGTTTCTTGAACAATGGCAACAGGTTTCTTCTATTTGTTTGCCTCGTACTCATTTAGATCATCATCCGTTGTTATTATCTTCATCAAAGACTCTTTCCACAGGGCCCTAGACCTTTTCGTTTTCAAGGTATGTGGTTGTCCCATCCAACTTTCAAAGAGCTTATTAGTACAGTTTGGTCTCCATCTACTCTATTGGCTAAAAAACTTAAGGATTTGAAACAAGAATTGAAAGTTTGGAACTGAAAAATTTTAGGTGATCTTCGGGTTAATATTTCCAAAACTTCCGAAAGGGTATCCTCTATTCAAGAACGTCTAGCAAATGAGGGACTTTCGGATTCCCTCTTGCTTCAGGAAATTGAAGCTCTCACTTCTTTGGACTCTTTATTGTCTCAGGAAGAAACCTATTTTCGTGAGCAGAGCTGAGTTAAATGGCTTAAGGAAGGGGACAAGAATTCCTCTTTTTTTCATAATGTGGTCAAACATCGGCGATCTAAAAAGGTATTAAGCCATATGAAGATTGGTGATGATATTATTGATGATGCTAATATGATTTCTGTTCATATTCAATCTTTCTATAAAGATTTGTTTATTGAACCCCATCAATGTGTTATCGACTACTCGGTCATAGAAAGGGTTATTCCGAAACTGGTTTCTTCTTATGATAATCTTAATCTTTGTCGCATCCCTTCTGCTGAGGAAATTAGATCGACTTTTTTTCTTATGGACGCTTCTAGTGCACCAGGCCCTGATGGTTACTCTGGGAAATTCTTTCATCATTGTTAGGACATAGTGGGTGCGGATGTTGTTTTGGCTGTACAACAATTTTTTAGAACTGGTTTGCTTGCTCCTGGGCTTAATTCGAATTTTCTAGTGCTGATCCCCAAAGCGGACCATGCTTTTTCTATTGATCAATATCGGCCGATTGTTTTGGAAAATTTTCTCTATAAAGTGATCACTAAAATTTTAGCTGATCGCATGGGTCATATTTGCTCTAGTATTATTTCTCCGAATCAATTTGGGTTTATTCTGGGCAGAAATATTAGAGACTGTATTGTTGGAGCTTCGGAATGTTACAACTGCTTAGACAAAAATAGTTACGGAGATAATTTTGCAATAAAATTGGACATTAGAAAAGCTTTTGATACTTTGAGATGGGATTTTATTAAGGCTGTCTTCTTGTCTTTGGTTTCGATGTTACTTTCATAAATTGGGTGGATAACATTTTTCACTCAGCCTGGCTATCCATTTTGATTAATGGGACTCCTCATGGTTATTTTTCATGTTCCCGAGATGTTCGTCAAGGAGATCCTCTTTCCCCTCTCTTGTTTGTTTTAGCAGAGGACTATCTTAGTCGCTACTTCATACAATTAATTAAAAGGGGTGCTCTTATTCCAATGACTTTCACAAGAAAAGATAAGGCACCAGATCATTTTTTATTCACTGATGATGTACTCTTTCTTGTTTGCTCGCGCTTCAAATTCCAATATTAAAGCCATTATTCATGCCCTCTATCATTATGAAACTATTTCAGGCCAACAGGTGAATTATAGCAAATCTTTTATTTATTTTGGTCGAGCTGTTCCTGCCAATCGACTTTCTGAATTCTTGCGCACTACTAGTATGACAAAGGGTGGCACAGTGTTTTCTTATCTTGGGGTTTCTCTCTTTGTTGGTACTACAAAGCTTTGCAACTTTCAACCGATTCTTGATAAGATCAATGCAAACTTTGAATACTGGAAAGGTCTCACTCTCTCTATGGCAAGAAGGGTTAGTTTGATTAATTCTGTCATCATGGGTCAGTTGATTTACTCTTTACAAGTTTATAAATGGCCCATGACCCTACTGAAAGATTTGATTACTTCCATTAGAAATTTCCTCTGGTCTGGATCCTCCAAGATTTCTAAGCCGGTCATTGCATCGTGGAGAATATGTTGTAAGTCTAAAGATGATAGTGGTTTAGGTCTTTGGGATCCTAGAATTCTTAATGCAGCTCTTTTAAAGAAACTTTCTTGGAGCTTAATGACTTCAGATTCATTTGTCTTTTACTTTCTAAGGGGCAGATTCTTTTCTAATGGCTTCTCTCCACGTAGATTTTGGAAATCTTCTATTTGGTGCAGGCTAAGAGATCATATTCAGCCTCTTGTTGATGAATCAATTTGGGCAGTGGATAGACATTCTAAAGAGCATTTTTGGACAGGAATTTGGTTGGGCTCTCCTTTAACTAGTTTGAGTACCTATACTGACAATTTGGAGCCTAGTTTTGAGGCAATTATTGGTGATGTTACATATGATTTCGATTAGTCTCTTCCGGCTTCTTTTGTCTCCAATTTTTCACAACTTGCAGATGAAATCAGAAATACAGTTATTGGTGATTCTGACACTTTGATTTAGCGTCATTCGGTTTCTGGTGCGGTCTCTTGTCTTGATAGTTATAAATCTTTGGCTGGCATTGCTTCAAAAGTAAGATGGGGTAGATAAGTTCTGGGCTTCTTTTATCCCTCCTTCTCGTTCTTTGGTATTTTGGAGGTTACTCCAGAATAAGCTTCTAACTGAGAAGAATTGGATTCGTAGAGGATTACTTATGCCTTCATGCTGTCGGTTTTGTTTTTCTCATGAAGAAGATGCTGATCACATTTTCCTTACTTGTAAATTTGCTCTTTCCATTTGGGGTGCTGTCTCATCAGCTTTTCAAAGAAGAATTCACTTAGATGGTTCCATAATTGATCTTTGGCTTGATGCAATAGAAGATACTTTCAGTACCCAAGTATCACAGCTATGGCATTCAGCAATTGTGACTGCTATTTGGGTAATTTGGATGTCACATAATAAAAGGTTGTTTGATAATAAAACTGTCTCTATTAACTCAGCCATTGCTTCAATATGGCGCGTAGTTGGTAAATCCAATAAGATTGGTTCAGAAACAATGAGAAATACTATGGAGGAGTTACAGATTTTGAAATGTCTTCATGTTCAGATTCGGTCTCCAAAGGCTCCGAGAGTCTTAAAAGTTCAGTGGCGTGTTCCCCCGGTTGGATGGTTGAAGGTTAATACAGATGGGGCTGCCTATGGTAGTCCAGGCTTGGCAGGTTGTGGAGGCATTTTTCGAACCTCTCGAGGCTTTTTTAAAGGAGCTTTTGCTATCCCTCTAGACAAGGGCTATACTTTTGAAGCGGAATTAGCAGGTACAATTCATGCAATTTCTTATGCATGGGCCTTTAGTTGGAAGAATCTATAGCTTGAGAGTGATTCTTCATATTTGGTTACTCTTTTAAGGGTGCGCTCCCCTTCTGTTCCTTGGCGCTGGAAACCATCTTGGGTACGCTGCATTGTCAAGATTTCAAAGATGAATTTTCATATTTCTCATATCTTCCGGGAAGGTAATTCAGTTGCTGACATCTTGGCTTCTAGAGCGACAAGTATTCAGGCTCCAACTTGGTGGTATAACACTCCTTCATTTATTCATGAGGCCTTCTCCAAGGACTGCACAGGGCGAAGCACTTTTCGTTTTTCTTAGTTGCCCACTTTATGTAATACAATGTGCTCTTTTTTCTTTTCTGCGATTTTTCCCATTGGATTTTAAATAGAAAGGTTTTTAATGAGGCATTGTAGGAAGGTTAAGACAATGGTTATGTTTCGGCATAGCTATTTGGCTCCTTCCAGGGCTTTTAGCTTTGTTTCTTTTGCTTTCTTTCCCATTTATGGGGTGTTTGACACTTGGTTACCTATTGTACATTTCACCTTTTTTATTTAATTTTAATAACTTACCGGAGGTACATTTCCTCTAGGTAACATTTAGCCAAAAAAAAATAAAATCTTCAATTTGTGTTTTTCTATCAAATCTCACCGATTTCACATAATACGATTATACTTGGAGTTTAAAAGTGTTGACAAAAGATTTTTATATATTAAAATTGTCGATTGACATCTAGAGAAATAGTTAAAAAAGCAACCATTTAGACCAATGAATGATCTATAATCTCTCAGTAATCCAACTACTTTATCAGCTTTCAAATTATATTTCTAAATTTTTTTATCTGATTTCAAAAAATTAAAAATATTCGTCTTCAATAATTTTAATTCAAATTTTTTAATTATATATGTGGATTTGGTGAGATTTAATAGAAAAACAGAAATAAAAAGTTTTATTTGATATGAATAAAAATGTGTGTTTTTTTTTTTTTTGCAAAAATGCGAAAAGTGGTAATTTTTTTTTTGATATTATCCCTTCATAAGTTTTAATAAGAGTAAGTTATACATAATTTGCTACGTAGTCATAATTATTGTGATAGGCTAGAGAATAAGAGTCACATCAGGCATAGCTTTTGTAACCACCTTAAACAACCCAACATTTTACCTAAAAACCGAATCTTCATAGCTCAAATTTAATCACAGTAGCAACAAATTAACAAACAAACTCAAAACAACGCTTTGTTAACTAGATGGATAGCACCAAAAAAAAGAGACCTAGAGTCATAATACTTGTGGCTAGCTTACAAAACAAAAGTTGACTTAAATGTACAAAGACTTAATATCTTGAACCTCATCATTAGGATTATCGCACCGAAGTGAAAAAAAAAATCATTTCATACTAAAAAATAAAAAACCAACATAACAACACCTGACTAAGTATATGACTAGCTAGTCACGAAATCTATCATTTAGAGTTACAAATTTTCTGACTCTTACTTAACTTTAACTTAACCCAAATAGAAAGACTTTATAGCTTAAATCTGTTTTCAGTGGCAACGATTTAACAAAAAAGAAACTTTATACAGCCAAAAAATCCGCAAAAATGAAAACTTCATTATTACTTAGTGTAATCGATCTAATAAACATAGGTTGAAAAACATAAGAGTCGAAACAAATTAAATGAGAATAAAGCCTAAACACAAGTACAATTTTCTAACAAATATTGACATAATCACGAGCTACATGCAAAAGTCAAGCAAATGCAAATATTTCCGACTCTGAATGAGCAATTCATCATTCTTCTTCAACATCTCCTTCATCTTCCTCGTGTTGTGAACGACTCCCAATTTGGAAACCCTCCTCTACGACGAGGGTCCACACTGTCAATCTCTGTGTCAAGCTACTCGCCACATTGGTAGCCTATGCCGCAACCTTTAGATTCGATTTAATCATAACCAATAAATCTGACTCGTTCGTTTGATGATAGTACCGATTTGACTCGAGAAGCGCAAGCTTCGCACATAATTCGCGAGACATTGAGGAGAACCGACGTCTCTTCGTTTGGTTCTTGTCCAGATGCAATATTCTACATCGATGCCTGTGGGAAGCTCAACAGAACGAAAGCCACGTTTTGAGCCTGCTGGGGAGGAAGACGACACCAACAGCCATTAAGGTGAAGTGCTTTGCCATATCAATGAGAGGGAGGTAATAAGACTTGAAATCTAATTGGTCAAGAGTAATCAAAGCTCTGACTGAGTCAAAGAATGAATCTTAAGTAAGCTAATCACCGTGGAAAGAGAGATTCGAGCATGAAAATTTTAGAGAGAGAAAGAAATTTAAGGAAGTTCTTTTAATGCATGATGCATTTTCTAAGATGGAGTTGGTCTAAGAAAAAAGAAGAGAAAATGGCAACTGAGTGGGCATGGGCCATTTTGTCCTTTGAATCAAGTGGGCTCCAAAATAATTCAAAGTCACTAAATGACTCCTTAAAGGTCATTTTAGTCTTAAATACTGCTAGGGAGGGAAATTTACATGGCTAGTTCAAATTTGGCACAATTTGACTTTTCTAGTTCTCTTTTTCAAAATTACAATTCTACTACCTTCTATGCAACAAAAAGTCCAAAATACCCTCCGATTTAATAACTCCTGTCAGAACTTTGGTCCTTCATTTTTTCTTCTTTTTGCTTTTCCTTTTTCTCCATGGCCACTGATCTCCATCCGACCATAACTCTAATCCCATGAAAAACCAAACCATCTTTCTCTAGCTTTCAAAACCCATAAATCTCTCACTCTATCTAGGACAAAAACCTAGTTTGGATTAATTTCTTCCAGTTCTATTCCTCTTCAAGAGCTTATACTTCTTTCTTCTTCGCCTCTGCAGAGATCCAACGCCCATCTTGTCGATCAACTTGAAATGGCTGATGAGCTTGTGGAGCCAATTGGATGTACGTGGTGTTGCAAAAGTAGGACATCTCAGTTAGATTTATTGGGTTGTGCCTCACCTTGGAATGCGTGAAGATCGAGTAGACGAACGGAGATGGAAGTTAGGAAGAGAAGGACCTGGGTTTGGTTGAAGAAACTAGAAAGTTGAGGAAAATACACCACAACGTGCAATCTAAAAAGGAGAAGCTGTGATTGGTTCATTCTGTACTCTCTTCAAGTTTATCTCTAAGTAAGTCCCAAATCTTTTGCCTTTTCCATAGAATAATCATTCTATTCTTTGTTTTATTTCAATGTAATGGAGTAATTTTTTTGATTTAGAAACCGATGAGGAGGATCAAAGTAGTCTTAACCGAATCGGGCAAATGATCTGGTCATGTGGAGAGATGTGGCAAAGTCGAGCTTTTGGTTGATTAAATTTGTGACCACTAATGGATTTTATGACTTATTTTTGTGTATTTTGTGGTGTTGGATTGATTATGAAAATAGCAGTTTTGTGTATCTGTGTTGGATCGTCACAAATTATGTGACTTTAAATTATGACTGTCAAGAATTGTGTGATAATAGTTAATACATATATAACTATTAATAAATACATTAGCATAGTTTTTATTGTAAAATTATACTTGTGTTAGAAAAAAAATGTCATAAAGTCATTATTGTCCAGTGTGAGGGTCTATTTTATTTTTGTAAAATAGGCACAATTTTTGTGAATAGTAGTCACAAATCATGATTACATGTCATAAATTTATAACTATTACGAATTGTGTAGCTGTAGGCATTATATATATATGACTAGTAACAAAGAAAATAGCAAAGGCTTTTTTTTTTTTTTTTTTAAAAAAAGATTTGTGTTAGAAAAATGATATTAAGCCATTGTTGGCCAATATGAATACTTATCTTCTTTTTATAAGGTTAGGCACAAATTTTGTGATTGTGAGTCACAAATTTTGTGATTCACATAATATGTAAAGAGTGTATAAATCACTATACAAAAATCTTACAATATTCGTAACGATGTAAAACACACTATGACCATAAATCACAAAATTTTGACCATAAGTCACAAAATTGTGACTACGACTTGTACAGTTTGGAGAGAAAAATTGGAAGAAAGTACGAAAGATTGGGAGGAAAAGACCATGAGTCACACTATGACCATGAGTCACAAACGTTTGACCATGAGTCACAAAATTGTGACTACGACCTGTACGGTGGGGGGGAGGGAAATTAGGAGAAAGTATGAAAGAGGGGGGAAATACTGACCTAAAAAGCATAAAATGGCAGAAGGGCAGTTTGGGAATGAACATTTTTTCTCTCTCGAAAAGCAACTAAAAAAGTTATTTTTTTGAACTATAAATATCATTTTGAAAAAGTGAACTAAAAAAGTCAATATGACCCAAATTTGAACTACCCAAGTCAATTTCCCGGTCTATTTCCCTTAGTGGGTCTGTCACTTCCAACTATTTCTATCAAAGTTAATCCTTAGGATATATCTTTATGTTACACTAAAGATCTATAGAACCTATAATAAAATTTATATCCGGAGATCACACCTCCAGGGTTGGCTTAACAAATTTTGGAGCCTAAGGCAAAATTTTTTTTAGCGAAATTTTTTTTAGGAAAAAAAATTCTCAGAATTAAATTAAACTTATAAGAAACTTTTAAACATTTTCTTCGAAAAATTTTCATTATTATTTCTAAAGATAGAACTCAAATTATAAAATTTTAAGAACGTAAAATAAAAAAATCTATTTCAAACAAAATTATTTTAAATTCTTTAAGATAAGTTCTTCTGGTTATATTAGTTAGGTAATAAAATATGTAAATTATGATGTATTTTTACTTGATTAAAATATATCAATGGCTGTTTTGGTAGAAAAATAAACTTCACAACTGAAAGAGTGGATGTTGAATGAGAAATTAATGACAATTAAAAGTTTTGGAAGAAACAAGCTTTATAACCAAATATGTACAATGAAATAAAAATAAAAAATTGTTCCAATTCTGGAAAAAAAACAAGATACCTACTAATGAGGAGGATATTTACCTCCAATCAAGTATGTTTCAAGCTTAAATATATAATTGTGTGTTTTCAAGCGTTTTTGTTGGTTTGATGTGCTTTTGCTTTCTTTCTGTAGTTCTTGTGAATAAATGAGAATCAAGCTGAAATTGTGCCGAAAATGGGTTTAAGTTTTTAAACTATTTGGATTGAAGTTGAGTCCGATACGGATGCGCTGCAATAAAAATGAAGCAAAACAGAGCAAAAATGGCGCATCCAGGAAGCAACATAGCGTATCAGGGTTTCTTGAGGCGGCCCTTGTGCCTCTAGGCAGCAAGAAGGGTACTCCTGTGCCTCTTGGGAGGCGTCCTTGTGCCTTCGGGCAGCAATAAATAAAAAAACAAGATGCCTACCAAATTATTTTGTAATGAATAAGAAATTCAAGAATTTTAGAAAAATACGTTATTTATTGAATCAAAATTAAGATTTTGTAGTTTATTGAAATTATTGTATATTATTTATATATTTTAGGCCTACGCATAGATATTAAAAGCTTTTTAATATATGAAATTTTTAAAGGAAATTAGTAATTTGGGCCTTAACTCGAGGTGAGGTCTAAAATGATTGCCTTAATGGCCTTAAGCCACCTGCACACTCTATTTACGTGTCCTTAGCATGATATGTATATTTTAGCAGTTTTCTCAGTAATAGGAAAGTAGAACGACATGTAAATTTTTGTGGTGAGTTTTACACTTTTATTGTAGTGCGTATCTTATAGCGATACACATATTCTTATTTGGTCAATCATCGTAAGAGATCTTGTACGTTCAAAATCTTTTGAAATAATTCCGGCGCTTTCTTGAATTGGTTTTCACTACGGATATCCACAACGCTAGTGGTTGCCAAACCTATAATATCGATATTGGTTCATTCAACCAACATGATCATCTTCTTAAGGTCATATCTATTCTCCTTTTGGATATATCGTAAGTGGAGTATTTATTTGGAGAGTGAATTAATAATGCAGGATTTCATTGTGCTTATCATTTATTGCTTGGTACTTATATCTTTGGGAGTGATTATGTGAATTTGTCGAATGTCCTAAATGTATATAATACAGATTATATAACTCTTGTATCTCAATGGTATGTATTAATGTATATTTCATGTTCTTGACAATTCTGTCATCGTAAGATCTTGTACTTTTGAAAATCAAGAAATTATTCAATTGATTCCAGCATGGATATCCACAACTCTAGTTGTTACCAATTCTACAATTAATTAACACCGATCTTTATGCACCGCTACAAAAGCCGGAAAAACTGTCACTTTTTTCCACTTTGCTTTTTGATATCAGCCTGATGTGGAAATGACGTGACGTCATACAATTATAAGACATCACTTTTCAAATGACGTTATAGATCTATGATATCGCTTTTTAAACTACATTGTACACCTATGTCATTGCTTTTTAAGTGACGTCGTAAGTGATGCCGAATCCTTAAGACATCAATTAAAGCGACATTATAAGGTTTATATTAGGGCTTTTGTCATTAGAAGCCCCTCATTTTTCCCTCTCTCTTCTCGCGATAGACTTGTAGCGGAGCTCCTGGTGGCATTTATTCATTTTTAATGGCTATTTGAGGTTCTTATAACTATTTTAATTCAATTTTTCCACTAGAATTCAAGTACTCATGCATTAAATTTTGTTTTTTTTAACCGATTATTTTAGAATAATTCCATGGTTTGAGTTAACTTGGAAACCTTATTTATTTAAATAATTTTCTTTTTGAATGTGAAAAGAATATTGATCTAAATTGCCTTTTTTTTTTTAATCTTGAAAGTGTTTAATTTGTTGGTTATTAGTTAAAAATTAGATGTTTCTTTTTTTTTTTGTGTTCCAATATATTTTTTAATTTGGATCTAAAATTAATTTTACTATAGTAATTTTGATTTTTTAAATTGAATTATTTTAGTTCAAACTTAGTATTGATTATTCATTCTAGCTTATTATTATAAAAATGCAATTACTTGAGGTTTGTGAAACACAATCTCCATTTTCAGCGATAATTTGAGGTATTTTTAAGCATCTTACAAGTTTTTTTTACCAGAAATGGATTATTTATATTTTAAAATATGTTTTTGAAAATTATTGTGTAAAATTTCCAAGTTGCAGATTTAATATTAAACTTTGACTAGAACTGTTTTCTCTTTGAATATGGAGAGATTATTGATCTACGTTATCAAATTTAATCTTGTAAGTATTAAACTTATTTTTTATCTGTTAAATTTTGCATTTTTCATATGTTTTTGATTTGTTTTTTGGAAATTTAAATCAAAATTAATAACTTTTTTTATTATAATAATGTTTGAATTTAGATTTTGATAAACCATGTTAATTTTGTTTTAGTTTTAGCTTGATATTGATTACGTTGTACAATTATTTGAAGTATGTTCTCGAACTTTCTTGATGAAAGAATGTTATTTTCTACATTTAATATATAATTTAAAAGTTTGATTTAGTGGATGTTGGTTCTAGAAAATTGTGTGTTATGATCATAAATATAATGAAGTAATTTTATTTTTGACTCTTTTCTATTGTATTTAAAGTGGGCAGATTATAGATTGATCAATGGGAAGAGAGTTAAGAACTTTTTAAAATTATTTTAGAGAATGCAAAAAAGATCCTAATGAAATCATGTACCCCTGTGTTAAATAAGAAAATTTGCATAAGTTGATTGTTAATAAGATAAAAGCATATTAGAATACTCGCAAATGATACTTGTAGTCTGAGTTTTTCTCTACTCATAAAGTTTAGTTAAGTTTATATCTATTTTTTCCTCTTTCTATTGTGTTTAGAGTGGATAATTATGGGTTGATTATAAGAAGAGAGTTGAAAACTTTTTGGAATTAGTTTGAAGAATGCAAAAGAGCTTAATGATATCATGTGCCCTTATGTTAGTATGCAAAAATTTACATAAGTTGTGTTAATAAGATAAAAGAACATCTGTGTCATATTATTCGACACACTTTGAAGTCTTTTACCTCAACTTCTTTACTCGAATTGGATCATTCACGCTTTAAACCATGTTTTTGCGAATTATAGTTGAAAAATTTCATGTTTTAGGATAAGTTTGAAATTTTAGCTATTTGCACCATAATCTCTTTCAAAGTTGATATAAATCGATTTAGATTGTCATTTCTAATCTTGCAAGTATTAAATATATTATTATTTGCTATGACAAGTTTTACACATTTTTTTTTATTTTTAACATTTTTAGTGTAATTTTTAATTTTAGATTTATTATATTTTTATGTTACATTTTGATATATTTGAGTATTCTTTTATTTTAATTATAGCTTTATGTTGATTACATTGTTTTAAGAAATTGCGTAATGCATTACAAAATAAAGTTTTGTATGAATTCTAACAAACTTATTTTTGAATGTATAGTTCAATGAATAAACTTTCTACAAAAATAATGAAAATAAATACAGTCATGAAAAATAGGCTGCAAAGCTTCTATATTATATCACTTGAAGTTATCTTTTATCTCACTAGAGAGGTTGTTGTGGATTGTGTAATTTGTAGGTAGGTTGAATTTTTTTTATTTCACTAGAAAAATTATCTTAGATTATGTAACTTAGTAGATAGATAGATATTGTTCTAGATTATATTTACTTAAATAAGAAATTATTATATTGTTATATTTACGATTTTGGTGCTGTTCTTAAATTTTGGCGCTGCATGTGTTTTTGTTTTTATAAATAAAATTTAGGAAATTTACAAGAATTTTAATTAAAAAAAGCACTTGGAAAATAATTTCATGTGACTTAAAAAGTGACATTGTATGTTGTATGTTTACGATGTCATAAAAAAAGCGTGACGTCATTTGTTACCCCCTGCTACAGTGCTCGAGTACACATCGTTTCATAAGGCGACGTCATATGTGTTGGACGTAACTTTAAAAGTGACGTGAAATCTAATTTTTCTTATGTGATGGTTCAAGCAAGCAATTGACCATCTTCCTTATTCATGCTCGATTCTCCTTTTGGATATTGTGGGTGTCTTTTTTGGAGATTGAATAGTGCTGGGAGTTCACCGTGGTTACAATTAATTACTTGCCATATACTAACTATATATGCTTATATAATACAGATTATGGTGTGCTAATTAAGGTTTATGTGTGTAGTAACTTCCACTTTTAGAGGCCTTGCCAAAAGCATACTATTCAGCAGCCTAATTTTGTTGTACCAAATGCTTATTTATTCTAAGGAGAGGGAAGATTTTTTTTTTTTTTGGTGTTCAAGAAACAGTAATAAATAAATAGCTTTCATTATTCTTTTTTCATGATCCTGAATTGGCTGATTTCTTTTATATTTTATTAGTCTCTGTTTGACTAGTATTCCAAAGACCATGAATTGTTTAGCACGTGTGGCCAAAACTTCTCCTAGAGAAACAAAAGGTGTGGGGTTCAATCCCCACCCCACTCCATCTCACCCCTTCCCCTACTAACTACTAATAAACGAATACCAAAAAAAAGAAAAAGAATAGTATTCCAAAGAAAGCCCCTGAAACCAAAATGCAATCCGAAT
>JXTC01000339.1:124803-164431 GCA_002914845.1 Trema orientale
TTAAAATTAAAATTGAAACTTATTATTCCTAAACTAGCCCTAATTTGATTTAGTTATTCTCATCCCACTCAGCTCCACTTTTTTCTCATATCTCTTATTGAGACTTCTTTTCTTCTTCCTATATATATCTACTCTTTTCGTTTTTTTTTTTTTTTCGTATGTGTGTTTCTTATACGCGGGGTACGGACAATAAAGAATATATTTCAAATTTCAAATAAGTTATTTAAGATCATTTCAATTCTTCCTTAAAAAAAAAGTCATTTTAATTCTAATACGCTATCAATTTTATTGCTTTTTATTGTACCACCAGCAAAAATACAAATAATATAAATCAATTATTCTCTTTGGTTTTAGAATAAAGAAACATAATATTGAGCAATGCAAAGTTATTGAAGAATTTCTTTCCAGGTGGCTTGATTATTCAGAATTGGCAGTTAAAATCGTTAAGACTCACAAATAATCAATTACTGGTTTTAAAGATCAGAACCGATTATTTTTCAAATACATACCAACTGATACTTCGCCATATAGATCTTCTCGTGTAGGTGGGTTTTTGAACATCATTGTTTGGTTTCTTAAAAAACTAAAAAAATAAATGATGATGGACTGATGGTAATGATAAGAACAACTATTTGAATTTTTTTAGGAGAAGAGGGTGTTCATGGAACACAGAGTGAATAAAGGAAAGAGGAACAGGTGAATGGGGCAGGGAAGTGGGTGGGAAGAGAGAATCTATAATTAAATTGAAGGTTATTTTAGGAATAATAAAAGTATAATAAATTTTAGTGGAATTTTAAATTTTAAATACAATTATAATTTTAAAAGTAGTGTGGAGAGATCAAACAGATGAATGGCAATAGAACCACCCAAAGACAAAATATGACAACTTATAAAATTTAAAGAAATAAAAGCCAAAGAAAAACTGACCGCACCCCGTCTCTTCTCAGTGCCTTTCCAGCTCCTATCCTGCTTTCTATGTAAATGTAACTCCTCTCACTGTGTCTCATATGGCCTTATAATGAGTCTAGCGTTTTTTTCTTCATTATTTTTCAGAAATTCTTTATTTATTTGTTTTATGCATTTTTATTTACCGGATTGATGATGAAATTGAAAATGTGAGGCAGTACACAGACATCAATCTACTGGAGCAATGGGGCAAAAATTAAAAAGAGAGATGTAAGAAAATGAATTGAAGAAAAAGTAAAAATAGTTAAAAGACGATTGAAATTGAGTTAAGAAAAGAATAGGTTCAATCTTTCAGATAAAAAAATATTTACTTTCTCAAGACTGCTTCTTCGAACTTATCTTCAATTTTCCGTAATGTAAAAAGTGGGAAAAAAAACACAAAAGTGAAAAGAAAAAAAATGAAAGAGAGCTTTATGAAGTAGGTAAAAAAGGGAGAAACTGGTGATCAGAGACGGATTGTCTAGAAATAATGATAAGATCCATAAGAAAAAGAGAAAAATATGAAGAGGAACAGGAGAGTTGTTGCAAATCTAATATGGGATAGGATTATGAGAATGTGATATACTTAATTTCTATTGTTATACAAGTGGAGAAAGTTCTATGTAGTCATTTTAGATATAAATGGGGTGCCTTTACATTTAGTTAGCTCCCTATAGTTTAAAAAAAAGAAGTGGGAAGAGAAAAAAGAGGGGTAGCAATAGAGCCATCCAAAAATAAATAATAGTAATCCTAAGACAGGAAAGAAGCCTGATATTTCGCCTAGCTTTTAACGTTTATTTTATTTTTAGATAAAGATTGAGACACCAAAATCTTACACCAAAAACTTACATCAGTGATGTGATATCATTTTTAGCCTAAGTGGTATGATCCTACTTTGAAATAAGGAATGGTTGAAATATATGCCACATCATGTGGTATAAATTTTGGTGCAATATTTTAGTGTCCCTATTGTTACTCTCTAATTGTATACCATTCTAGCTAGATGGAAGATATAGAAGGAATAATATGATTCCCTTCTTTCATGAATTCCTTGTCAATGAATTGAAAGCACATTTATAAATGAGCTGTCTCCATATTACAAATATACACATGAAAGTGTAGGATATTTATTCTATGTTAAATCTAAAATATAACTAAATTTCACTATGAGTTTAAATAGAGTAATGTTATAGGGTACATTAAGGTGCCAAATACCATATGAGGTATTATGAAGTGGTATTTTTAGGTGAGACTATATGGGACCTAATACTTAATTAATTATAATTCTTCAACTGACACCTTATAAGGTATTTGCATTTTAAGACCTTATAAGGTGTCTTATTATTCATTTAAAATAAGATATGATGGCCTTTGATGAATTAAACTAATAAAAACTAATAGAAAAAGCACCCACTTTTTAAAAAAACTAATAAAAGCTACAACGACAGAAAAGAAAAGTCTTCAAGCTCAGTTGGTCCAAGGTTTGAGGGTTGTATGTGTGTGTTTGGAGGGGTCAGGGGTTCAAACCTTGGTAGTAGTGTGTGTGTGTCATTTTTCTTTAATTTGTAGTAAGTGGTGGTCATTAGTTAAGCCCCACTTTTAAAAAAAACTAATAAAAGCTACAGCGACAGAAAAGAAAAGTCTTCCTAGACTTGTTTGAGTTCAAGGTTTTTGGCACAATTGGTCCCTTGACTAATGCTTTTGTTAGGATTTGGTCTTTGTGGTTTCAATTCTGGCAATTAAAGCCTTTAAGTTTCCTTTTTGTAACAATTCACCTCAAATTGAACATGGAAGTTAAATCACGAATGGAATTTGCACAAGCAGAGCAGATGGCCCCTTCTATAGGGCAATTTCGAAATATCAATGATATTTATGATATTTTATTAGTCTTGTATTAAATTGATGTGAAAATAATTCACATTTGGGATAGTAATTGGGGCTTTTAGGACTTCAAAAACATACATACAATTTTCTACAAATTAGTAACTAGTAAGTGTGAGGAGAGAAATCTACTATGATGGAAACTGGCATGGAGCAACAGTATTTTTTGGCGAAAGTCTTGATGAAGACTCTAAAAATGGTAAGCTGTAATTCTAGGTTTAGTTTTTATTAGGTATGGTTAGAGATTTGAATTTACATTGTAAGGGATAGTTATCAAACTATGTGTTTTGTATGACTCATTTTGTTAAAATTTAACAATTAGTAATAAAAGAGCTATTATTACAACAATTATATAATTTTTAGTAGTGTACCGTGTAGGTTTAAAATTTGAAATATTAGTCTCAACTATATTGTAAATAACTTATTTCCATTTAAAATTTAATAGTTTGTGATAAATGGGCTATTACTGCAATAATTGGTTAGTTTAAGATAATTTACTATATAAATTCAATGTTAATGAGTCTAAGTGGTATAATAAGTATAATTCAAGAGATATTAGTGTAATTAATCTTACATTAAAATAATCAACATCATATATATAAAAAAAAAAGAGAAGAAAACAGAGGGCTCCTGACCCATGTCGGCAGTAGCCAATAAAGTCGTAATTGTATATATATATATATGTAAAGGAGAGGGAGGGAGAGAGAGAAAATAAATAGTTTAGAGAGAAGATCAATTAATAGGGTTGAAGAAAATGAGAACTAAAACTATTTCAGTTGGTCAAGTTCTTCATAATCACTATCAAAATATAGTTAGTAATAGTGATACTAATGGTTCAAGCTTCCGAAGGATTCTGAGAAGAGCAGTCTTGTTTGCATTGGTGGCTTTGGGATGTTTGGTTTTGCTTACTTCCTCCATCAATCCTTATAAATTTCCCCTCTCTTCCTTAATGGCCATAAATACCTCTAGACTTTCTCAGGTTAGTCTCTCTCTGCGTCTTATTAACTTTTTCAGTTTCTTTTTTTATTTACTACATTTTCTTTTTCGTCTGTTTGGTCTGATTTATATACGATCAAAAATATACGCTTTAAATTTTAACTCTCTCTTTTTTTTTTTCCTTTCTTGTTAAGAAATAATCTGGGTTGAATTCAAAATTTACATCCATTCACGATACATACTCATACATACTCTACGGAATAGGGATACTAGTACTTTTTTAGTTTCTTATTTTTAGTTTGAATTTGCAGAATTTGGTTCATAATCATGCGACGGTACATAATGCATACACATGCATGCATACATTGTATATCGTTCTATGATTGATGAATGTTACACATCAAATATAAATCATCTAAAAATTGTTTAATTACTATCAGATTAATTTTGTTCTTTAACGGTCATTAGTTTTATCCAAGTTCCATCATGTGATCTTTTCCGTTTGCGCATTCAGATTTCAAGCCTTACAAATTTTTTAGGGTTAATTATATTTTTATACATTATATTTTAGTTGTTTGTTAGATTTATACCTTGCTTTTTGTTATTATCAATATTAACCTACACATTTTAAAATTGTGTCAAATCTATATTTTTTATGAGTTAAACACTTATTTTGACCAAAAAATTAATTAAAACACCCTTATAAAATTTACATATTTAAAATCAATTTAAATTTTTTTAAAAAAATGTTAATTAATTAACACAACAAATGTTAACAAGTTCTAAAAATTTGACTTGAAAAGAATGGACTGTTTTTTCCTTTTTCTTTTAAACCTTCTTTTTTATTTTGGTTATTAGTTTTAATTTCTAAATATATATTTTTAAATCCTAAAAGGTATTATTTTAAGTTTATAAGTCAAAAGTAATAGTTGATTTAGAAATGGTATGAATATAAAAAAAAATTTAAAATGTGAAAGTTAATATTGATAATAACTAAAATCAATGATATAAATTGAACAACAACTAAAATGGTATCAATTTTGATGGGTCCGTTGATTAAAAAAAGAAAAAAAGAAAAAACAGAAAATTGAACGTCTAATATACCTGCAGGTAGTGTATTTCAATGTGTGTATATATATATATATACACCTGCAGGTAGTGATGTGCGAGTCCATCACCTAGCAAGTAACTCAATTTTCTAATCCATTATGACAAGAAATAATGGCATAATTGTTTGTCTCCAGCTAATTATTCAAAATCTGAATATTAGAGATCACTTCAAAAAAAGATCTGATTAGAAGTTATACCTCTTTTTTTTCCCCTAATTCAATCTGATTAGAAGCAATATTAAATAATCTGATTGCAATTTTTGTTTTTTTTTTTAATATCGTAAACGTATCTTTTAAGAGGCAAATATTATTCGGTAGGTACTAATAGGAATAATAAAGAGGAAGTGTAGAACGTGGACAGATACACTTATTATTATTATTATTATTATTATTATTTTTTAATGAGTAAATATACAACGGATAGATCGGAAAAGGACAGAGGACAAAAGACACGTGCTATAGAAAATGTTGCAACTCTTTGATCCGTTAGTTACGTACCAACTACGAACTAATTGAAGAAATGGCCTAATCTGGCATCCCAAAAAAGGGCATAAAAGTAAATTTAAAATGTTCAGTATTGCCTTTTGTTTCCAAATTGGACCGGTCTATTATCATCTTCATTCTATTGAAAGTCGAAAGAACCTTAAATGATATTAAATTTCACTACTCGTTTTTTTTTCCCTAAAAAAAAACTTTTCATACATCTTTATAAACATTATTTTAAGAAAAAAAAAAAAAAAAACTTCCGCGTCTTTTTATACCCATTTCAAATGAGAGTTTTTACAATCATGATTTCTTAAATTATCACTCTTTTGTGTATGGCCAATAATTATACGCTAATAATTTTTTTTTTTTTTTTAATATGCAAGATCATCTATTTGTACTTGAGATGAACGATTCATAAAATTATATCAGCAAACCAAGAGTTCGTTTGTTTTTTAAATATATATTTCAATTATGCTGTAGTTTGTTTTGCCGTTGATATTATCACGTACTTATATATCATTTATGTAGCACTTAATTTTCTTCAGCAATTTATTGAATATATATATTGTCACGACTGGAAATTTAAAGTCGTAACTTTTAGTAATTTTAAGTGAAAATATAATAAAATATTAATTTTACAAAATTTAAGAGAAAGCAAGTATCAAATAATTTCGTTTTGATTCTCAAATCATTATAAATTCCATAATCATTAAAACTCTTATTAGTTTTAATTACTTAAGAAAAATACCATAAAAGTTCAAGAAAATTTCTAACTATCTCTTTTTGGAAACTTGTTGAGAAATCATAAACTTTGATAAATTGAATTTAACTGAAATATTTAGTTCAATATCCAAAATATGTTATATAAAATCACTTGTAGTTTCAAGTACTCAAGTTAACGACAAAATCATCCTCATACATTCACTTAGTTATCTTGGCTAAATAATTGAATAAAGAAAGAAAAACAACAGAGTATGAATAACCACCAGAGATTAAGAGTAGAATTGCAAGTACAAGCTATGCAACTTGTTTGACCACCGTAATTACTACATCAACTAGATAAACACCTGAAAGTGGGAGAAGTAGGGGGAGTGAGCATTCATATGCTCAGTAGAAATTCAATTACCTCTTTGAATAGATGTAATTTTACCAAACCTGCATGGTTAATACCTTTTCCAAAATCCATTTATAACTAGATATATAAAATAATTGGTATCCAGAATATAATCGCATATTCAAAACCAAAACAAAAAACACATGATTGTACATATCATACATCAAACAATGTAAATGAGTGAGCTCTCATCCTCTCATCATGGCCCTGTAATACCTCTATAGTAGAGGTACCCAGCATCCTGACACTACTCATAGGTGTATCAGCCAAAAACCTGTGCAGGGGCCTAGGTCTTTCACCTAGCGCTACAGCAACTCGCCAGCGATCTAAACTACCATGATGCAATAATGAAACTCAAGTATGTGATCATATGGTATGTACAACATGTAACCGTTCACAAGAACCATGCATCCAAGAATCAAATCATGCTTTAAAATTCAACTTGGATTATTCTGGAATTTACTGTAACGTAGGTAGCACATCGCTATTTTTCCCCATAATCACAAAATAAAAATATGTAAAATAATCCACACAGTCCAATCCCAGTATAATCCAACAATTTTCAACAATTTGTTAATCCATCGTGAAATCATTATTTTTTATAAATAAGTTTTAATGCAAATATAAATCAAAACATATATAAAATCAAGTAATTGAACTCCTAGCTCAATATGGTAGCTATACCAAGCTAAAGACGCTTGAAAAGACTCCCATTGGTCATTTGGTGTTCAAACAGCCATTTCGGGATCCGGTAAGTCCATTTGAGAAGGTGACTTTTCCACTGGAGCCTCAAATGGAGAAACATAGGTCAACACTAAATTCAGAGCACCCAAAAGTGCTAAGTTAGATATATACGTTGTCAAAAGTGGGTCCCATACAGTATGGGACCCACCCTGCGGCACGCAAAACGATATTATTCACGAGTATCGGAATTTGTGCCATTTCGAAACATAGAGATATTATATATCAAAATTTATTTCTCGACCTCACTAAATCCAAATTTGAAATCAGAATTCAATTTCGAGATCCCGAGCCTTAAACGGGCTTTAAATCCGAGAATTACAAAAATGTCTCTTTTTGGAATTAATTTGAAAAATATCCACTTTTTCTAAAGTATTTAGAAAAATATCATTTTTGTTGATTATTTGCAAAAATATCATTTTTCTGAAATATTTCAGAAATTGTCATTATCACAAAATTATTTAGAAAAATATTACTTTCGAAAATATTTGTAAAAGTGTCAAATTCACTAATTATTTGTAAAAAAATGTCATTTTTGCAATAATAATTCAGAATGTAACAGTTTTCTAATCTCAGCCCAAGGTCCGAATCTGAATAGTAACAGACTCACTCTTGTCCAACACTATTCTGTTTTGCAGAAATATCACTTTTCGTTCTAAATTAGAATAATACCACATTTTTCAATTCAAAAATGAACATGCTTCTGGATACCATTTTAACTTCTACCAGCCGTAATTATTCATAATTTTTTAACCCTCTTTCACCTCATATATTTATCTCGGGTAAATAAATTACTTAAATAAAATAATTACGTAAATATCACTTTTTACAAAGTTAGTAAAAAGGGTAAAATTGATGAAAATTTTTACTGAAGGTGAATTTGGATATGTAACTACTTGGAGGAGGTCGGCGACGACAAGAAGAATCCAATGGTACCAGAGGTGAGTCAAATGGAGCTCTGACGGAGCTCCGAAGAGCAAAAAAGCCTAACAGTTGCCGGAATCTTCAAAGACTTCGTTTTTTGGTGACAGGCAGCGAAATCGGGCGGTGATGACTGGTAGAGCTTCATCGGCGGCTGGCGGTGGACACGAGCCAGTGCGTCGACGTCGGAGACGGACAGTGCGGCGGCTTCTCTCATCGGCATATCTCTCTCTCTCTCTCTCTCTCTTTCCTCCAAGCCTGAATGTGAGAAGATGAAACATTTTGGGCCCTTAAAAGCAAAAATTTAAAAACTGTAGACTCCCATTAAAATATTAAAGATATTTGGAATAGTATATTCTAAAAATTCATAATTACAAGATTGCTATTGGTCTTGAATTTACTCTTTTACCCTTCTAAAAATCAGATTTTTACATATATATTGTTTTTCCTAAAGCTCACTTGTCAATTCTTAAATGTGAAGCATTAATTCTTACTCTATTATATGATAAAAAATCGTCTTTAATTTGTAAAAAGACATAAAAAGATCTTGAGTTTTCTAGGTTAAGAATAAGGAGAAGAACTTATTCAAAAAAAAAAAAAAAAGAATAGGGAGAAGCACAAATGAAGAAGACGAAACAAAGTTATAAATAGGGTGCATAGGAAACCCAGAAAAATGAGTGAGACGTGAGAACTAGTGAGAATGGGTAGGTAGAGAAAAAGGAAAGAATATATAATAGTGTGTGTAGAAATAGTAAGGGTAAAGTAAATAGTAATTAGATTTTAAATTTGAATTGAGAACATACTTTTAGCAGTACAGTGGAGAAGAACACATAAAAATGTGATAATAGAGTCACTCTTTCAAATTTCCAACACTATTCATTCTAAAATTTTCTTCTAACCCTCCGAAAATATGTATTTTTTTCCTAATTTTTCTAGAAGGCAGTTATCCTTGTTATTATCTATAAACATGTATGAAAACTCATGGTAATTTCAATGCTTTAATTTTAACATAAAATATTTGTAGTTCTTGCTATGTTATAATAAGATATATATATTTATATACATATACACATTCGGGTGAAAAATTCCTTCATTTTCCGTTTTAAAATCGCTTTAATAATAAATATGGTCCAATTTAATTTTGTCATATATCTCGGGTCATGAACGATGATCTATTAAATATATCACTGAGGTATATTTATTTTCTTAACACATAAGGTCCGTAATATTTTTTGAGTTTTGATAAGTCTGTCCACAATTTGGTAATATTTATCTCAGGTCAGGAACGATATTGATCCATTAAATGAAGTTCTAAGAAATGCATCAATGAAGGACAAAACGGTAATCTTGACAACACTAAACAATGCGTGGGCAGAGCCAAATTCAATATTTGATATTTTTATTGAGAGCTTCAAAGTTGGGAACAACACAAAAGGACTATTGAAGCACTTAGTGGTCATATGCTTAGACGATAGGGCTTATTCTCGATGCTTAGCTTCATATCCTCATTGCTATTACCTTCGTACCAATGAAGCTAATTTTACCAAAGAGGCTTTCTATATGTCCTCAAACTACTTGGATATGATGTGGAGGAGGACTGAGTTTTTGGGTACTATCCTTCAGATGGGATACAACTTTATATTCACGGTACGTAATTAATCTCTTTTATCTCCGTTGATATAGGATTGTTGTTGGGTTTTATAATTCTTACGTGGGCTTACACGGGTTTAGTGACAATTATAAGATATTAAGACTGTCTAATTAAGTGATCTAATTATGGACTAAAGAAATTACTAACTGGGTATGTAACATTATGGTAAATCTTGATTGAGACAATGCTAATTTACAGCTTCATATTATAAGATTAAAGTAGAAGATTCGGTCAATTTTTTTTTGAATTTCTTACTATTCATAATTAAACTAAATAATTACTTCTTATTGAAAATTCAATTTTTACTTCATAATTGAAATAACTCTCGAAATAATTCATACACTCCATAAAAATAAAACATTCTCAATCTTGGTCCAAAAATAAATACTTATTAAAAATAAAATATAAGGTCGTTTGAAATATTTGACTGCCATTTGGGATCCTGCTGCCACCAGCCAACCTCTATTAGGATTTAATGCTCATCTGGAAAATTTAAATGAATGGAATGAGCTTTCACCCAGTAAGTAAATCTCATGCATGCAATGAATGACATGTTATATGAATAATATACTTTGAGAACCATAACTATGTATCCTCTTCTTTGAAATATTTTTACTTCATAAATATTATCATTTTATAAAACTTTCATATTTGAGCTCATCATAATGCAATGTAAAATCTATCAGAAGTGATGGGCCATAAATGTAATGATATGACAAGCATATGTGACCTTATAACTATTCGGATCCCATATAGCTATTGTACTACAATGACTAGCATTGCAATTTAAACTTTCGTTCTTAATATGGTGACTGTAGGTCATTCAGTCGGGTGCTCATACTCATTTTAAGAACACATACTTAAAGAAAACATTATTCTTTGAAACATAATTTTGGATATGTAGTACCTTTAAAATCATTAATTGAAAATCATAATAATAAATTTTTTTTTATGCATTTCATGCAATGCTTGTACGTGCTCATGATTCATATTTAATTTGCAAACTAAAATGCAAGAGCATATAACAATATATAATAATGATCATCATAACATATAATAGTACATAATTACATATAAACACATAGGTGAGATTTATTTATTTTAGGTCCTGAGAAAAAGTTTCTTTGTATTTATAGTGAAATACCACATACTCGACTTTGTTGTAACCTCGTGTCTCTTTTTAGCCTTTTTGATTATTATTCATGTAATAATATTCATTCCATATATTAATATATGTTATTTGTTCATAAGAAACATATTTATGCATTTAAAAATACTTACAATATATAATCATAAAATTATGTTTTATAACATAACCAAAAGCTGTAAAATTTCAGCGAGTAATACATACTTAAAGAATTATATATTTTGTTATAAACTTATAACTATTCTGAAATTTTACAGAAATCATAATAACATATAATAAAACTACAAAAAATTATTTAGAACTTATTAACAGGATTTATCATAGTTTTTATAATTTTTACTCTAAGGTCTGTAATCTAATAAAATTATTTAAAGCTGCGATCAACAGTCAATATTTGAATTTTACGAATTTTTTTGTTAATTACATTTTTTTGAAATTTCCATGAAATCATTAAAACATAAAAAAAAGCTATAGAAAGTTATTTAAGATTTATTAATTACATTTAGCACATTGTTTCTAATTTCTAACATGTAGTCTGAAATTTGATAAAACTGTTAAATCTGCAAGCATAAGTTATTTCTTAAATTTTCTAGAATTATTTGTATATCCAAAAATCTTGATTTTTTAAGAGAACATCTCTAACATATTATCAAATATGAAAAAAATTAGGTATACCAAATGATATTGTTTCATAATATGTAAAAGTCTTAACATTATACTTTAGAATTCCTGACAGCACTTAACTTATAAAACTATATGTTATTATAAAAATCATAATTAATTATAGACATTTCTAAAAATTATAAAAATATTTTGAAAACCTTATGACATATATATTAATGTCGAATAAAAGTTTAAAGTTCAAAGAAAATTAATAGGATGAAGTTTTAACAATAAAATCCCGGACGAACAAAACTACCAGATTTACTGGTTCTAAAAACAGTATGTAAAGAAAATATTATTATAATTCGAAATTAACTCATGGTACCACAAAACTTTTCAAAACACAATCTAATATATATTTAAACATGTATTAAAAATTTCACCACAAATTAATAATATTTATCCTCTGAAATCATAAAGTAAATATGATAAAATTTGTCTGCCAGCTTTTCTTATGTACTAACCGGCATATATTTAAAGATTTATATAAAATTATCGGAGTAAGATATGAAGCTAAAAATTTCTAGATATCAAGTAGATATATAGAAAAGAATAATATAAAAATTACAGAATTAAATAAAATTTTCAACTCCTAATAACATAGGTTGAAATCGAATCTAATAGTAGTAAACTATAATTTTGAGAGAAAATAAAGTTCTAAGAATTACCTTCAATATTTATCCAAAGCAAGGTAGATGCTCAAAATTTAGTGTTATTGCTTCATTAATTTATTACTCACAAAACTATATAAGCAGGTTATAGGCAATATACTTAGTATTAGAAAAATGAGACAATGAATGATGAAGATAGGAGAATGACTAACCTACTTCGGGAGGTTTTCTCGTCTAATAACTTCAATACATAACACATTATATAATAGAAATAATAGTATTAGTTTAAAATACATGTCATGATAGTTGGCAATTAGATGTTGGCATGGCTCGCAGTGGAAAGTAGAGATAAAAAAGTTATGAGATGTAAACTTATCACATTTGTTATCAACCCTACAATGTTGGTCTTTTAATCAATAAAAATAAATGATAGTGGAGACAAGAGTCTCTCCCCACATGATAATCATTAATTAAGAAATAGATGGTAGTAAGACATGTATGTCCACTCCAATGTTAGCCACTGACAAAAGAAACAATAACAATAATACTAATAGTAATAATAAAAGTCGTAAATTCGTTGCCAACTTAGCAAAGTTGGCTATTCTTTTTTTGATAATAATTTAACATCACTTATAATTAATACACATATAGATATGTACTATATAAGAATGATATATATATATATATATTAACTATTGTATTCTCATATATTTGAATAAGAAAATCAATAGTAATTATTAGATTAACCTATTAAGAGTTCAATATTAAACCTCATTAATCAAACAATCAACACATTAAACAATAATCACATGCATGAATTTAGAATAAATGTTAATTTTTTATCTCTTATTAGGCACGTATAGTCCAACTTAGCTTTTATGTGTGTATTCCACTCCAACATATCTACAAAAGGCATTAGTGTATAACTATTTTATTTATGTGATTAAATAAACTAAATACACATAGTAAAATTTTTGACTAGTTAATAAGCTTGATATTACAGGGTATGAGCTATGTAATGTGTGGTTACTGATTATTGAACCAATAGGATTGATGTGGTCTCTATTGACTGTCAGTATAGATTGACATAACTATTAGGGTCCGTTTGGCTGCAGTGGTGGAATGGTAACGGTAATGGTAATAGTAATCAGAATGAAATAGAAAAGGAATGGTTATATAGTTATGTTGTTTGGTTAGAGTATTGGAATCAGTAGCTGAATGAATATTCTTATATTTGGTTAACCGTGAAAAGGAATAGAATTAACTGTACCCTTAAGCTTAAAATCAATATTTTAAGTATTTTAAATTACATTTAGCATTCAACTATTTTATTAATTAAATTATTTTACATTTAGCATTATTTTATTATTTTTTAAATTATTTAATTAATTATTTTTATTAATTAAATTATTATTTTATTAAATTATTTTNTTTTATTAATTAAATTATTATTTAATTAAATTATTTTACATTTAGTATTATTTTATTTTATTATTTCTTTAAATTATTTTATTAATTATTATTTCATTAATTAAATTATTATTTTATTAAATTATTTTACATTTATCATTGTTTTACTTTATTTTATTATTTTATTAATAATTTATTTATTAATTAAATTGTTTAATTAAATGGTTTTCAATTCTACCATATTTCTTTCCAATAAAAAGGCTTTTCCTGTTTGAACTTTCTAACCAAACAATGGAATTGATTCATTTTGGAATTATTTCCATTTCATTCATTTTCATTACTCCCAATCAAATGGGGCCTTAGGATTTTGGTCCCCAAGCCAAATGGAATGTACACTCTTCTCCTCTGTCTCTATCAATAGAGAGAATTTCCATTGAGTATACATAAAGTATTCTGGTTGTGAAAAACCTTCTACCCTCGTGTTATTAAGAATTCGTTGCTTCCGTTTATGTGATCATGATATCCTTTGCTGCCAATCATAATGGATTCTGGTTATTCATAATTTTTTCAGTAAAACTTTTCCTGACAATTTGATATAATAGATTATAGATTGTATTTAGTTTGTCAATCTATAAATCATGTCTAATAATTGTTACCTATAGATAGAGCATGTTTCTTTATGTCATGTTTAGGTCGTACCAAAACAAAAGATATACTCACATGACCATATGGATGAAAAAAAAATTGAAGTTTTTGTGACAATAAGCATTGATAAGTGGGGTATAAGTGAAAATCAAAATTTCGAATTGGCTTAGAAAAAAAATCAAGGATCTTTTGGTTAATACTATGATTTTGAATTTGATTTAAAACATACATAGATTGTAATTGATTTGAATTGGGATTCTTATCCTCCTATCTGTAGCAAAATAAGTTCATTATCACACTAACATTATTTCATTTTAAAAAGTCTTCCACATAGGATTTAAAGAACCACCAGTTATCTCATTGAAATTAAAAAAACCCACCTATATCTAGAATTCATAGATCCGGATAAAAAAATGATATAAGATTTACAACGATGTTGACTATTACATTTGGTTCAAATAAAAATATCATAAACACATGAATACATTGCAATATCTCAAAGAATTAATTCAAACATAAAAATTTAGGCTATCTACCAACTTTGTAAAAAAGAAAAGAAAATCACATGGACTTAGCATAAAGTTATTCCCAACCGTATACTTGGCCAAATATATATGATATAACAATATTTTTTTGGTAAAATTAAATGAATAATTTAAAAAAAAGTAGACAAAAAAATCTAGAGAAATAAAGAAGAAGATATGAAAATTAAACATTATTTTATTAGTGAAAACAAAGATTTAATCAAAATTTTGAGTGAGAGAAAGTATAGAAGTCTAACTTTTGTGAATAAAATTATTATACAATTAATATTAAATATTACAAGTTCTTTTTTTCTAAAAGTTGAGTAACTGTGCACACTGCCTACAGAGATAATATACAGGGACATTCTACCTAGTATCCATCATATGTCCAAGTAAAAAATAGAATAAAATGAAATAAAATTATCCATCATATGTCGGTAAAATATGGATAATATAGTGGAAATATGCAGCACATCCTTAAATATGATAAAAATTTGACAAGTAAAAAATCCAATATTAGGTAAGGTATTTTTCATACCCCAGCTACTCACACTAACTATACCTATTTGGAACTTTGGTCACTCGCCAGCTATATGGATGGGCAAAAAGTAGCTTAGTGCAAATATGGAGGGGCAAAAAGTAGCTTAGTCCTAATTCATAATGGTTATTGAGTCCAATATTTACTAATTAGATTAGTTCCCATGATATATAAAAGATAATAGTGCTTTACATCCCATCTTTTAAATAAAAACTGACACTGACTTTAAGTGTCATTGTACTTTGTTAAATATATTAATTAGAAATCACTAATTAAGAGACAACATGTAGTGGTTCTTATTGTTTTATCTTTCGTTCAGAGAATGAAAAAAACCATACCTGTGCTAATATTTTTCTTTTTCTATGTTGATGTTTTGTTTTATAATCAGAAAATTTCTTATGGTATTTACTCATATTGTAGCAAATAATTTAGTTAGGATTATATAACAAAAAACCATCATGTTTTACGTTTTTGTAAAATAACCTGTACCTTTCCACTAATATTAAATAAACCCTTCTATTTATGTGTCTCTATCAAATTTCAACAAAGCCACATATACTTATAAATATATTCGAAATTAAAGTCAATACTATGAAAATAAATATTATTAACTTTCGAAATCAGATAACAGAATTAAAAAAAAAAAAATTCCGAATGTTTGAAAATGGTTAGATATAAATGGGTTCCGAAGAGTTTACAGATCAACTATTTCCAGCACTGACTCTTCCTTTATGCAATTTAAGGAATTGCTTATGGCCTCAATTTTAGGAAGGCCCCCCAAAATAGTCTATATTTTACACATCAAATTTAAAAAATTGAATACCTTTTATTATATGTTTACTTATTTTTTCCATTATCAATTAATGTCATTTTTTAGAGGATATTGTCTAAAAGAAAAACTAATTTATTTCGCATTTTGTTTGGAAATTATAAATAGATTGTTTTTTTTTTTTTGTCTTTGTTTTCGGAAACTCTATTTTACACGATATTCTTATTTTCTTTTTTTTTTCTTTTCCTTTTTTGTTTTTTAAAATTCTATTCATCTTCTTCTTTTGTTAGTATAATATCTCATCTTTCTCAAAAGTGAACAAAATTTCTACTTTTTCTCAAGATATTTTCTCAAGATTACACACTGGTACTCTCTTCTCAAGAATTTTTATATAGGTTTGCAACAAAAGGAAAACATAGATGAGAGAAAAAATTCATCGGAAAATAAAGGGAAAAAAAAAAGCCTTCGAAATACTTTGATATGAAGAAATAATATATTGATTGCCGTAAAATCTCCGTGTTCCATATTTCTTACTCATTTCTTATATATTTTTTAATTTCTACTTATTAAATTTTACATTTTCCTTTTTATTTGTTTTTCTATTATTGTATTGTATAATTTGCATTTCATGCATACCTAAGAAAAGAACAAATATATCTAATAGAAAATATTCTTTAAGTATGACAAAATTAAGAAAAGATAAGAATTGAAAGTTGGATATACTCCCAATAATGAGCTCTTGACAATTTTAGTAAAGAGAATGGAGTAACTCAAGCGAAGAAACAATTGAACAAAAATAATAAATTTAAATATTCTATATAAAAAAATTGAATAGGCCTCTTAAAAAATTTTACTTAGGGTCCCAAATTTTATCTGGTTATTTCTGTAGATGCTAATCAATAATTTTAAAAAATAAGGATATTTATGCACAACATTAAACTCCAATTTTAATTATATATGAATCTGGTGAAATTTGATAGAGAAACAAAAATAGAAAATTTTATTTAATATTAATGAAAAGGTGTGACCCCCCCTCCCCCCCAAAGGCTAAAAATGATGGTTTGTTTTGATATTATCCATAATTTATTTTAATAATTATTTTTTCCCCTTTCAAGAAAAACAATTAATTAGAAATAATTGTGCCTAACCACGTACTAAATATATTCATTTCACCACAATAATTGGTGTGCGTATTCAAATGTTGGTATAAGAGTTGATCATGTAGCTTTTAATCACAATTTGCAACTCAAAAACTTATCCCAAAGTGGATTATACATATAAGATCATAATTTACTAAGTATTTTTTTTTTTTTTACTTATTTATATGTATCTTTTTAGTCGTTGGAACATTATCTAACGACTATCATGATTTGAGTAGTTGGAAAAAAATTTACATTATTTAATACTTTTCTCTCTCCACTTTTTATCATGAAAGACGTACCTAATAAATTTTAATGGGGCAAAATAATAGATAGATTAAAAAAAATACCTAATAGATTTGTGTCATATATATATATGTTATATTTGGATATATTTAACTAATTGGACTTATTCGTAATTGCTATTACTTAATATAAAAAAAAAAGTTCGACGGCGAAAGTGCCAAATTGTGGAGTAAAGTTTGAAGTGATTAAGAATGTAGTATAATTAAAGATTTTATATGTGCTGTGTGCAGGCAAACTAAACACGAAGTTGGTAACTAAAAAATTCATATATATATATATATATAGGGCGCGTCTATAGTAGGGACATCCCTACGTAGGGTCCTGTCTATACACCGTTTGATGGAAATCTGTGTATAAACAGATTCCCCACAGATTCCCATCAAACGGTGTATAAACAGGAGCCTTACGTACGGGCGCCCCTACTATAGCCGCCTCCATATATATATACTACTATTAATAGAAGCATCAATAAAGCTTTCAGAATGTAGTATAACTAAAGATTTTATATGTGCTGTGTGCAGGCAAACTAAACATGCAGTTGGTAACTAAAAAGGGGCAAGGATATAGTCCGCCGATAGGATCCGTCTCGTTTATATTTTGGCCAACACATGTTATGTTTTGGCCAATACAGATTAGTTAAAATATAACTTGTGTTGGCTAAAACATGAACGGAATTGGTCCTCTCAAAGACACTATATCCGTGACCACTAAAAAGTTCAAATATATATATATATACTACTATTAATAGAAGCATCAATAAAGCTTTTGGAAATGGGATGTCGTTGACTTGCTTGCTTTTTGTTTTTGTTTTAGTTTCTTTACTCTTTTTCTTTTAAGTTTATCTAATGAAAAGAGTAAATCTAATTGATACAACTCTGTGATCGGCAAAACCAAGGCTGTCCAAATTATTTAAAGGGATAATTACAAAAAAATAGCCTGAGGTTTGAGTTTTCTGCAATTTAAATCCTAAAGTTTGGACTCTGCAAAATAATACCTTGAGATTAAGTATTTCTGAAAATTAATACCATAGATTGACTTTTTGAATATTCTTAACTGATAAAATACAATAATATCCTCAAAATTAAAATGAATAATATGGATTAATCTAGTTTTAATGGAGGATATTATTATTTTCTTGTTCCTAAAATTGGTCAAAAAGGCTGTCTAGGGTATTAATTTTCAGAAATTTATAATCTCGAGATGTTATTTTGTAGAATTCAAATTTCAGGGTTTAAATTACAGAATATTCAAACTTCAGGGTATTTTTTTGCAGTTATCCTTATTTAAATAAGTACACATTTGATTTATTATTTTTAAAAATTATTCTTAATTTTCTTAACATATTTTTCTTTGGGCGCGTCTACAATAGGGGCGCCCCTACGTAGGGCCCTGTTTATTCACCGTTGGATGGGAATCTGTATATAAATAGATTCTCTACAGATTCCCGTTATTCCCCACAGATTCCCATCCAACGATAATTAAGGCATGACCCTACGTAGGGACGCCCCTACCGTAGCCAACCCCTTTTTCTTTTTAAGTTTTGTTCATTATTATTTAGACTTTTGATGGATCTACATGTTTGTCTTATCCAAATTTTCCATTTAATTTTCTCTCATTATTTTTTTCACGTAACCAAAAGAGTCAATAATAATTAATTATTTAGAATTCTTATTTATTTTAACCTAAATTTAAAACCCAGTACTAATATTTTATTATGTATTTATTCAAAAGAATAATACATTCTGGGTTTCATTGGATCACGATTGTAGTTTGCTACTAAGAACGTTACAACAGTGTATTTTTCATAATTCATTGTTTTATTCTAGAACTAAAAATATCAAATTCATAACAAAAGATGTCGGCACAACATATATACGTATAAATTGTAGTTCTTATCGTTTAATAGTTCAAACAATATGAGAAAAAAAAATACTCATACAAATGACGAGGACTGGTGGTTTCTATTTCTATTTTCCTCTTATTGCTTTTGTTTTTTAGTTGCCGTATTTTTATTGTTCATAAATTATGGTAATTTTGGTATCACTGCGTTGAAATTAAATAGATCTTTTCATTTTTCATTTTTCATTCATCCTCTTCAATTATATATGGATGTGCGAATAAATAAAAACATATTGTGCAAATGGTGTGGCTATAATTGGAATTTTATTTTGATTTAGTTACATTACACTAAACACAGACACTGATAAGGACGTTCATAAGACACATATTTCATAATCATTTCATAAAGTAACTAACAACACAATTTAATCTGGCATTAAAAAAATACTTTGAAACAAACTTACCATAATAGAACTACTAAATCCATTAATTATAAACACAAAATAAACCGGTCATGTGCCTTAGGTACGTACCCTTAGACTAGTATATATATCTATAATAGTTGAGCTCTCAAACGATATTTTTGTCCAAATTGAAAATGTCATGAACTTGTAAGTCAACCTCATCTATATTCATTCTATTATTTAATCTTGGCTTCGAATTTTTAATCATTTTTGTTTCTTTCCTTTTATAGTTTTAAACTTTAAATTTAGTTTATTTATTTATATTTTATTTAAAACTATCATGTATTAAAAATTAAACATGCAAAAATTAAACTCCTTAGCTAGGCTATAGTTCCTAATAGGGGAATTTACACTTAGGAAGCTTGCTAAGCCTCTCATGATTAAAAAAGGACAATAAATATTTTCAAAATTAATCCTTATTATTGTGTCACACATCTAAAATTACTATCTGTCTATTTTCTAATAACCCTAAAATACATTCTTCTCCAATACACCCCAAATTACTTTTGCCACTACCACCACCTGCAGTACTCCGCCACTGCTGTTGGTCCTGATCTTGATCTCGATAATGCCTCCACTCGATCAGATTCAAAAAATTTCGACCCTCTCATTGAACTTGTGTGCTGCCTCTCCTGGCCTTTCTGGTCGGTTTTCGACTGATGGCTGAAAATTTTCGACCTCAGTCGAAATTTTTTGATTAGGGTTGAGTTACCAGTCGAAATTTTCAATTAGTGTTCAACTGGGATTGAGCCATCATTTGACCGTAGTCGAATAAGATCAAATATGATCAGCTGTCTTCCCAGCACTGCCTCCTTTATTTTTGACTTTTTTAACTTAGTTGAAATTTTTTTGACTAGGGTCTAATTAGGGATAATTTTGGAAATTCTGAAATTCTCATTAAATAAAAATCCTAATTTTATAAATGGTTTGTAGGTTGTCAATTTTTTTATTACATGATATAAAAGAGAGTCAAAATTGATAATGCCCTTCTTAATACGTCGTTGTTTTTCATAAATGAATGAGATTGAAAAGAGCTATTTTTAAAATCGTTTTTCATAAATGAATGAGACTGAAAAGAGCTCTTTTTAAAATCTGTAAACCGGAATCAAATGTTGTTCCCATTTTTTACTTAACTTTTTTTTTTTTGATAAAACATTTTTTACTTAACTTAAAACAGAATCAATTGAAAAAAACCGTAAAAACTTTATTTATTTATTTTTAAATAATTGACAAGAATCAATTGAGGGGATAAAATTAAAAAAAAAATTGTCTGGCCAACTCATGTAACAAATATGTCTTCCATCACATAAACCAATAAATGGCATTCTATAATTACTCAAGCATTAAATACAATAAAATTTTTGGTACAATTACTAACTAACTATAGTCATCATATCAAAATTAAACTATCCATATTAGAGTACCCATCAATTAGTAATAAATATTTTAATAACTATTGAAGAAGCGAAGCGCCCATATGACAATCTTGTTTTAATGACTTTTACCAGGATACTGATATAATGTGGCTACGAGATCCATTCCAATATTTTTTTCGAGAAGCAGATTTCCAAATTGCATGCGATATGTTCAATGGAAATTCTTACGATCACCACAACCTGCCAAACGGAGGATTTATCTACGTGAAATCGAATGAACGAACGATTCAGTTCTACAAATTGTGGTACTTATCCAAAAGGACTTATCCAGGGTTGAATGAGCAAGATGTTTTTAAAAAAATAAGATTTGATCCATCCATTAAGAGAATTGGACTCAAAATGAGATTTTTAGACACAGCTTACTTTGGTGGGTTTTGTCAGCCAAGTAGAGATTTTAACTTAGTTTGTACAATGCATGCAAATTGTTGTGTTGGTCTACGCAACAAAATCAACGATCTTGGATTAGTGCTTGAGGATTGGAGAAGGTTTATGTCATCACAATCAAGTATGAATTCAAATTATTCATGGAGTGTCCCAAACGATTGCAGGTATATATAAATATATTTATTTATAAATTACTGCATAAATCTATTGGTATTTGATAGTAACTATATATATATATATATAGGAATCTATATCCTCTATCTTCTTTGAAGTTGACAATTTTCATTGGGGTTTTGCAATTACTATTTGGGGCATCGTCAAGCAAACCAATCCAGAGTATGCAACAGCAGAAATCTGGGAATAGGAGTTGAAGAAAGCAGTTGTAAAATTCTCTTGCGTCTTGAATACTGAATATCGATCTTAAAGGTGTTTTTCCAGCTAGCTCTATATATATAGAGGGTGAATTCCCAACCTGTATTTTTATTTTTTCTCCATTTCAATATGACCAATAATAGCAAGTTCATTTCACCTATAATTTCATGTCCCATAATTACTGTCTGATTCTTTCTTTTTTTTTTTTTTAATTTTAAATTTTAAATTTTAACTCAACTTACGTAACTATCTTAAATGTAAAACTACATGAATATTTATCCAAAAACGTTTTTGTTACTATCTTCTTTTCAGTATACAAAAATTAATACGTAAGCCATAGAATAGGAAAATTTGTATTTTACTTTTACATAATGGAATGAGATTGAAAAAAAAAAATTCTTAGAAAACATAAAACAAGAATCAATTTAAATTTTACATTTTAAAATTTATTCTCTTTTTTTAACTTTAAAAAAGAATTTGAAAAAAAAATACTACTTTAAATTAGTGGAATTTTAATAATTTTTTACGCATTTAATCTCGTTTTTCTTAAGCCTTAAAAAGAATCAATTATAATAAAAGAACTTTAAATAAATGGAATGAAAAATTCAAATAAATTTATCTTATTATTTATTTATATTAAATAGTTATCTGAGTATATTTAATGGTTATCTAGATATACAAGATCATTTATTATTTTATATGGTAGGTAACCTTTGGATTTATTTTTTAAAATCTAATTCTATTAAGGGGAATTTACACTTGGGGTCTATTAAACTCTTATGATAAAAAAAGGACTAACCATAAATTTTTTCAGAACTAACCCCTATTGCTATGTCGCACATGTAAAATTATTAGTATATCATATTCCCTAACAAATCCTAAAATACATTCTTTTCCAATAAAGTCCAAACTATTTCTACCACCACTACTGATTCCGATCTCGATCATGGCGATGCCTTCGCTCAACTAAGCTCGGAAAATTTCGACTGCGGTCAAATTTGTTTTGCCGCCTCTCCCAATTGTTTAGATTGATTTTCAAGCGACGGTCAGAAAATTTTGACCTAGTTAAAAATTTCAACTGGGGTCAGACCACCATTCGACCATAGTCGAACAATTCGACTGAGGTTGAGCTATCAGTAGAAATTTTTTGACTGGCGTTCAATTGGAGTCGAACAATTGTTCGATCGTAGTCGAAAAATCTCGTCTGCGGTCAAACATGGTTGGCCTCCTTTCAGGTGCTACCTTCTTCACTTTTGAGCTTTTCGACTTAGTCAAAATTTTTTGACTCGGGTCGAATAAGGGGCAACTTCTGAAATCCGAAGTTTTCACTAAATGACATAGCACTAAAAACCCTACTTTGTATATAATTTTTAGGCCGTCCCTTAAAAGAGGGTCAAAATTGATAATCCCCATTCTATTAATTGATTTCTACTATTTAATTCTTGTTTCATACATTTATTTTATTTCTCCATTAGAAAAATAAATTCTAAACAAAATTTAATTCATATAAATATAATTAAATTAAAAATTAGTGAAAGCACATAAGACATTAAGGTACTATGTGAGTTGGATTTTCTATTTTCTTTTTCAAAAAAAAAATCTAATTCTATTATTGATTGCTAATTTTTATTAATTCTCATTGTATACTTCACAACTTTAATTCTGCAATAGGTTATTAGATTCAAAATAAAATGAACTCATATGAAAGCTAATTAAATTAAAAGGTAAGGACAAAGTACCCTATAACCCTTGATTTTTTTACCCTTGATTTTTTTACTAAGAGTAGTTGTGTACCCCATTACATTTGATATTTAGCCCACATGCCCCTCTTTTCTACATATATTGTCTGCCCCATTTTCACAAATATAGTGTTGTATTGCCTCAATTTTTACAAATCTGGTGCCAGTTTAACCCATTGAAGGTCTGTGAGTACAAATGAGGAAATGTTTTTTTTTTTCTTTTTCATTGAAAATAATACTCACTTAAACTAAATGCAGTTTTATTCAAATAAGATTATTGAAAAATTCCTCATTATTTTTGATTTTATCTGTAAACTTTTCTCAAGAATTTTTATGCAAATTTGAAAACATAGCTATTGTTTTGGGGTGTGACAAATGTTTTATAATTAGTCACTAACTAAAAATATTAAGTCACAAATAATGTGATAATTGTGTAATATGGGAATTTGATGTGTCAATTTCTTATTGGAAGGTTGCCAAAATTATGATGCCACATGTCACCATGCCACTATGCCATTTGTCATATTACCATTGGACTCTTTGATATATAGGTGTCAAGTTCTACTTGTGATACCACTTAAGCCACTTGTCAAAAGCCTAACAATCAATTCGTGTGCTAGTGACACTTATTATGCTTATGTGTCTGATTATAATGAGCTTGTAGGATCTTTTTGACCTTTTTACCGTTTGCAAGATGTCTATATATAGGCATATGTCACTTTGTATCAAATAAGACAAGCTTTTATTTTCTCCTAACTGAGACTTCTCTCTTCCTCTTATTCTTGTATTCATCTGATACTTTAAAAGCTTTCTCTTTTTCGTTATTTAATTTGGTTCATATCTTCTTAACCCACCGAAACCATTACCTCCATTTTATATTTAATCCATAAACCATATCAAGCTATGTACCATCCTTTTGGGCTCCAAACCTTATTTCTATTGTGTTGAGCCCGTGATCCCATTTGTTCACCTTTATATCATTCTTCTCACACATATATATAAATTTAACCACCGTCTATGCCACCATCTATACCACTATCTACACCATCATCACCTTTTATCTTCTCTTAAACCCATAACTACCAATAGTATCATCACTATATTGTCTTCTCACTTCTCAATCTGTGACCACTTTTTGGTCCTTTTCCTTTATTTCATTTCTATACATATACATATCCTTGCATGCCATTATTTCTTCATTAGTTCTTATATTTTTATATGTCCATGTATGTGTAAAACTTGGTCAATAAGTTATGTAGTGTTGTTATATCTCTAAATATTTATATAGACTTAAGTAATCTTACACATATCCATTTTTAGGTCCATATTTATTTCTTTACATATTTTATGCCTAATAGTTACTTTATATCATTTTCTATCCAATAATTAGTTTTATACCATCTTTTATTATCTTGTTATTTTTATATTAATTTTTTCTACTAATTTGTACAACAAGTTTCTTTGTATGTAGTTCTTAACTCGTGTACTTTAGTGATCTTTGGGTACCGAGCTACTCTCCACAACCTCGTGCTTGACCTGTAGCAACAGTTTGAGATTTTGTGCTCTCTATATTTTATATATATATATATATCTGTCTTGTATCTCTACCTTGGTAGGTAATTCGTATTACTGCTCTAAGAACAATCAATTACTACGCTTCTCTTTCCCCGTAAAGTAATCTGTATTACTACCTTGAGCGCGATCAGTTACTTTGCTTCCTTTTTAATTATTGTGTAAATTTATTTAGTGATCTGTGTTGTTTTTCTTTGCAACCGGTCATACTGCTTTATTTAAATTTCAGCACTTTAATTTCATTTATTTATTATTATTTCTTATGATATAGCTAGACTTACCGCCTCGTAATTCTAAACTCCTCTAATTAATTAAAACTTGCATATGGACGGTATCGCTTTCGTCAATTTCTAACTATTTATTTTTTTGCACTTTATTTTTGCTGCTAATTTCTAGTTGATGCCATGGTTAGTTTATTCACCTCAGTCAACTAAGAAAATTTTAATTCCTTGTCTATTTATTTATTGCATCATTAAATTACTTCTAGTCGTCAGTTGACAATATGGTCAGTTTATTCGCTTCTGTCAACTTTTAGTATTTATTTTATTTCTGCTTATTCTCATGCATACTAGTTATCCTTGTAACTGCCAATTTTGTCGAGATACGTAGGAAGAGTTATTCTCATTATGACTGCCTATCCTATTTTGACACATGGAAGTATTGTGATGACCCTTTCTGTTGTGCATTTTAATAATCTAACCCGATTATCTTCTGCTTTATCGTAATTAAGTACAGGTTACATTAATTAATCTAGAGTACAACTTCGACCCCGAACATTAAAAGGCAACTCCACTGGGGAGTAGCCAGGAGAAACCAGGATTCTTCGGTGCCCCCAAAATTCTCGAAATTCATCTCGAACCTTTGTCCTATCCATCTTTAAAATCTTCCTAAATTTCTGTCAATTTTTCTTCCTGAAATTCTGCAAATTCATCTTCTTGAAACTCTATCAAATTTCTTTTAACCTTTTGTCCCAAAATTCTGTCAAATTTCTATTCTCTCCTTTCTAGAAATTTCCTCTCAAATAAAAAGAAATCCCATTTCTTTCTTTTCTTCTATTCCTCAAAATGACAGACGAGCAAAATCTGATAATCAATGCCGAAGCTCAAGCTCTCTGAGCTAAATTAGTAGCCTCACTAGATAGCATGAGACAAACTCAAGCAGATATCCAATTGTCTTACGCCGAAATTCTCCAAAGGATTATTAATATAGAAAAATCTCATGGAGCTGGATTTTCTACTCCAGCTCCACCTCATAACAACACTTCTCATGCCTCAAATCAAGACCCTTCCAATCCTACTCCATAACTTTAACCGGTATCGATAATGAAGCTTCCAAAAGTTTTATTACAAAAGAAGAACAACACGAAATACTCAAGTCTGAAATAGAAAAAGCTAGCAAGATTATTGCAGCAGTGGACTTCCAGCCTCCATATTCTGCCAGTATTCTTTCTAAGCCATATTTAAAGGATTATATTAATCCTCAATTTAAGAAATTCGAAGGGAAGAAAGGAAACGCTAGAGAACACGTCATTAGTTTCCTAGATGATATGGGAGTCTACACTAACGACCATGAATTAAGGCTGAGAGAGTTTTCAAAATCTCTCACTGACTAAGCATACTCTTGGTTTGTCAATTTTACCAGCAGGTAGTATTGGTACTTGGGAAGAGTTGATGACGATATTTTGCATAAAATTCTTTGCAGCAGAATGCAATTTGGGCTTACCCACTTACAACCAATGTGAACAGATTCAAAGAAATGGCTCTTGACTGCAAAAAAATTATCTCAGAAGAAGAATTGATTCGAGTGTGCATCAATGGAATGCAAGCTAAATACAAAATTCATATTGAAAATCATATGAGCTCAAACATTGCCGAACTCATGTTCAGAGTCAGCAACACTGAAGCAACAATAGCAAAAATGCGCAAAGCTTTCCCTGATAAAAGAACTGCTACTGAAAATTGGAACAAACCACCTTTCTCCAAAAGAACGAAAGAGGTTGTTACAGTTGACCAACGCCAACGAGATAGAAGAGATCAGCCTATTCCGCCAGAAATACTACTTACCAAAGATAGAATAAATATTTTAATACGAGCCTGGATAGAAGATGGAGTTCTAAAATGCCCACAGCCCAGGAGACAACCAACACAAGAAGCAATGCAAGATCCCAAATATTGCTTGCTACATAAAAGAATGCACCATGCCACATCAGATTGTTATATTGTCCGAAGAGTTTATCGTAAAAAAGCTCAACGAGGAGAAATTCTGATTGGACAATAACAACTAAGGCTAAAAATAATCATTTTCCCAATCATAAAAGGGGGCAAGTAAATACATGCACGGTTATTGATCCAACTGTCGATGATCCGGCTAATGAAGAATCATCAAAAAGAGAAGAAATCAATATAGTGATGGAAAATCTCATGAAGTCTCGAGCTTTTAAAAATTTGTTCGTCACTTTAGAATTCGGAGATGAAGCTCGTAAAGAAGCTACATAAGCAATCTTCAAGATATCTCAACAGTCTGGTCCATAATGTTGCTCCATTAACCATGCTGTTGGAAAAATTACCAAAAGAGAAGAGGATACAGTTACATTTTCCAAGAAAGATGCCCAAGTTATGAACTTCAGTCATAACAAACCACTCTACGTGGAAGCTAAAGTCAATGGCATACCTTTTAAACGAGATTTAATAGACAATAATTCATCAGTCAATCTCATGTCTTAGCAAGTTTTTAAAGCAGCTGGAATTCTAGATAGCAAACTGATCGTGCAAACTACATCACTTGTCACTTTTGCATCAAGTTCTCAACTACAAAAGGACATGTTAATGTCGATTTGCAAGTTGGACCAATTCGAGCACCAGCTAAATTCTTTGTGATTGATATGGATGTGTCCTATCATTTGCTGCTTGGAAGGCCATGGATTCACCACAATCAAATGGTACCTTCTACTTTGCATCAGTGTCTGAAAGCGATAAGAGGCAAAAAAGAAATCCTAGTGCCTGCAACAAAAGCTTCGTTTTCCCAACAAGAAGTTTTTGGGGCAGAGGCTACATTCTTTGATAACATTTCTGATGTGTCAAATGAAACGAAGCCACAAGGAGTATTGTTACACACAACTTTTGATGCAATAGGGTCATCCTCAAACAACATGATGGAGATTGGTTCATTAGACTTAAAAAAATCTTCTTTTCAACAAATTACTCTACCCGACGGGAGAATCGTTTATCAATTATGAAGTTGCGGCGAGGCCAGCAATGACCTCGCGAGCTTAAAAAAAGTTTGTCTTATGCAAAATTCAGAATAAGTAGAAGCCATTCCACTCGCTCTGGAAAAATTACAAGATGAACCCAAGAATCCTCAAAAAAGGCTCAAGAAAATAAATTTGGCAGAAAATAGAGAAGAAATGTCAACATTTATTTCTGCCAAATTCGAGCCAAGTTTTGAAGCAGAAAATTGCTGAAAGAATATCCTGACCTTTTTGCATGGTCCTATAAAAACATGCCACGATTAAGTAGTAAGTTAATCATACACAAGCTTACTATAAATCCTACTTTCAAGCCAGTTAAGTAGACTACGAGAAATTTCAGTAATCAAATTCAGCTGCAAATAAAAAAAGAGATAGAAAAATTATTAGAAGTTGGGTCCATAAAACCATGTATACATACGACATAGTGGGCAAACATAGTACCAGTAAGAAAGAAGAATGGGTAGATCAAAATTTGTGTAGATTTCAAAGATCTAAACAAAGCACGCCTAAAAGATAATTTTTCACTGCCAAATTTAGACATGTTTATCGATGCAACAGCCAACTATGAAATATTCTCATTCATGGATAGATTCAGTTGCTATAATCAAATCAAGATGGATCCAGAAGATGCTAAAAAGACTGCTTTCAAAACTCTACTTGGTAATTTCTATTATACTGTAATGCCATTTGGATTGAAGAATGCAGGATCCACTTATCAACAGGCAATGACAATAATTTTTTATGATATGATCCATGACTATGTGGAAGACTATGTCAATGATTTGGTGATAAAATCCAAAACAAAAGAATTATACTTGGATCACTTGAGAAAAGTATTTGAAAGATGCAGAAAATATGGTCTCAAGATGAACCCCTTGCAATGTGCTTTTGGAGTCACAGAAGGCAAGTTTCTTAGATTCGTAGTCCACAAAAATGGAATCAAGATTGATGAAGATAAGGCAAAGGCAATAATGGAGATCAAGCCACCTCAAGATCTCAAACAATTGAGAGGATTCATTGAAAAGATTTTATATCTCAAGATATTTATTCTAGCTCTAGCTAGTATTATCAAGCCTCTTCATCAATTGACCAAAAAAGATACAAAGTACAAATAGGGTCCTGAGAATGACCATGCTTTTGAAGAAATCAAAAAGATTCTCACCAACTCGGAAGTCATGGTTGTCCCATCTCCAGAAAAAGAACTATTAATTTACTTGGCAGCATCTGACAAATCCGTTGGGATACTAATAGCACAAGACTATGAAGGCTTGAAGAAATCAGTTTATTACTTAAGCCGCCTACTGAGAGGTTCAAAGAAAAATTACTTTCTCACAGATAAACGCTATGTTGCACTAATGTATGCAACACAAAAGCTTCGACACTAGATGGTCACTCACAGAGTTAAAGTAATCACGAATTCTGATCCGATCAAGCTCCTATTGAAAAAGCCTATTCTAACTTGTCTTTATACCAAGTGGATGCTCACACTTAGTGAACTTGATATCACTGTCGAAAAGCCAAAGGCTATCAAGAGTCAAGCTCTATTCAAGTTGCTTAAATACACTAAGCATAATTCGAGGAAGATAATGTCTATAGAAGATAAAAAAGAATGTTAAATACTATATTTTGATGGTGCCTCCACCCGTAATGAAGGAAGCGCTGGAATTGTTCTGTCAAATGATTAAGGTGAAATCTTCAAGAAAGCTGTTAAATTAGCATTCCCTTGCTCTAACAATGAAGTTGAATATGAGGCCTTGGTAAATGGATTGGATCTGGCCAATAAAATGAAGATTTCAAAATTAAAAATATGTGGAGACTCCAACTTAGTCATCAGACAGCTTGATGGAGACTTTGCTATCAAAGAGCCAAATTTGGTCAAATATTGAGAAGAAATTCAAGAAAAGTTCCATAATTTCAAAAACTATACATTGGAATATATCTCCAGATCTTAGAATAAATATGCAGATGCTCTGGCAACTCTAGTACTGAAAATGGGTCATACAAATGAAAATCTTATTCAAATCCCACTAGATATCAAGTCAGAACCAATAGCTTCATCGGTGCAACAATCAAATGGATGGATCCAATCCATCTGAGAAAAACTGGAAAATCCAGAAGTTAAAAATCTTGGAGAAATAAAAGCATTTATGTTGGTCAATGATCAAGTTTATAAGAGATCCTCTGATGGAGTTCTAGTGAAATGCATTGATGAAGAATTTGGAAGAAAAGTGTTAGACAAAGTCTATTCTAAAATATGTGATTTAGATGGACCAATACTAGCTAGAAGAATCCAACGACTTGGATATTTTTGGCCTGATTAAGAAAACAAGCTAATGAATTGCAAAGAAACTGTAAGCAATGTCAGCTTGTGATTGATCCCAAAGAAAGCTTCTTTGTTGAAGAAGAAGACTGGAGAAGAGTTTACATTGACTATATTATTCATGGCCAACTGCTTGATGACACTTCTTCGGCTATTCTCGTCAAACGTAAAACAGATAGATTCTTTGTTCAGAATAACTTGCTTTTCAGAAAAAGCTTTCAAGGAAAGGTCTTGACATGCTTAGGACCTAATGAGATAGAAATAGTCCTAAAAGAAGTTCACGCCCGGGATTATGGTGGCCATATAGGTGGAAGATGTCTGTTTGAGCAATTGATCACTATTAGATACTATTGGCCGATGATGGAAAATAATGCTATAGAATTCGTTCGAAAATGTGATGCCTGCCAAAAATATGAAAACTTGATACATGTACCCACTGTTGAAATGGCGAGTATCACATCACCTTGGCCATTCCACACCTGGTCGATTGATCTTATTGGATCTATCAGTCCTCCCTCGAAAGGAAAGATATGGATTTTAGCAGCTACAGAAAATTTCACAAAATGGTCTGAGGCTGTTTCTCTCAAGAGAGCTACTTCAGAATCTACTAGCCAATTTGTACAAGAAAATATCATCTATCGCTTTGGCATACCACGAAGGATACTATCTAATAATGGGATACCCTTTATTAGACAACCATTTGAATCACTGTTGGAAAGATATAAAATCTTCCATGGAAAATCTACTAGGTATTATCCTCAAGGAAATGGAGCCATAGAAGCATTCAACAAAACTTTGATAGCCATCATCAGAAAAATGATTGAGAAGAAATCGATCCGATGGGACGACTGTCTACTTATTGCTCTTTGGGCTTACAGAGCCACCAAGCATACTACTACTAAAGAAACTCCATTTTCTCTAGTATATGGAACTAAGACTCTATGGCCTGTAGAATTAAACATATCGTCTACTAAGATGGCACTTGGTGGAACAAAAAACTCTCAAGAATTTGATCTGGAAATTTTGAAAGATCAAAGAGCACAAGTACAAGCTAGGGTTCGAAACTATCAAAAAAAAATCACTCGAGCCTATAACAAATTGGTACGAGCCAGAAATCTCCAAGAAGTTGACTTAGTACTCAAAGCAGCATATCACTGTTGGGATATTTGCCCTAAAAAGCAGATTTCCAATTTTACCCTTTTAATGTAAACAACTTTCTCTTATATGCAATTATGATATTTGCTAGATTAAACTATCTCAGTTGAATAGTTTATTTATCTGAAAAAAATTCCATGACTTTATTTGTATATAAAGAAACAAACATGATTAAGTATTAATTATGAGGAGACTTGTTTCTTTATCTAAGTCTAAATGAAATAGTTCACAATCTGTAAATAAAGATGAAATACTTTATTTACTAAGGATTGTAGTGTTTGTCTATCTCGGGAATGATGTGTCTCAAATCATTGAAGTGTTTGACTTCTGATAGAAACACTAGTACAACATAAATAAGTTATGTGTATTAAACTTGACCAGGCAATATAAAGAATTGGAGTACCGTAACTCAATTCTTATATTACCAGTAACTAGCTCTTAGCATGTAGACTAGAGGCGAACTCTGGCATATTAGAGGTTATGGCTTATGAATTGATGGGAATACCAAATAGTTCAGGACACTATACATTAATGCCACTTTAAGGTCTTTCAAGATTCATGGAATAATTAAATCTTAAATCTTAGTATTCATTTTGTGAATTGGTTGATAATTTTGTCTAAATGGCCATTGAGAACAAAATTTTCGATAACATTATTCCTTGATAGAAAGATGGTAACTTAAAGGTAAATATGTGTTGGAAGGGTATTACGGTAATTTCACCTATCCAACTACGGCATCGTATAGGGATTCTATATGTGGTATAGAATATACTAGATGGATCGGTTAATCAAAGCTAGTTGATTAAATCTCTATAAAAGGCATAACATTTAATCTAAAAGTGCAGTATTGGGCCTTTAGTAGAGTGTCCCCTTTACTAGTAGTATTTCTATAAATACCATAATAAGAGTTATTCTGTATTTATTATACTATTAGAGCTTATTTTATTTAGATCCATTAGGTCCCTTATCTAACTCAACAAAGCTCATTAATTGGTTGGTGGTATTTGTGAAATTAGTTTCATGAAAATGTGTAAAATAATGATTCTACACAGAAGTTGGTATTTCTATAAATAAGTTACATGAGTTCGATATATTTATAAAATTACACCCAAAGCCCAAATTGGAAAACAAGCCCAATCCTAGTTGGATTGGGATTAGTAGTTTTGGGCCCCATATATGTAAGATATATGACAGAAAAAACTGCACAGTAACACATACAGTACTACACGCGTAAGGCAAAGGGGGAGAGAGAGAGAGAGAATTCGGCCAAGGGCTAAGTGAAGAGGAGAGAAAAAGTTTTCTTCAACCTCATAGTCTCATCTCACATCCCAGTGTTCCAAAAAATCAAGAAAGTATTCTTAATCATTCTCCAACGAAGGATTCAACTTGGTGCCCACTCATCTCATCAACTAAGAACCAGAGCATAGACAAGAAGATCTAGGGTTGGAGATTTGATCACCATTAACAAGGAGATCAAGGAAGAGTACGTTACAAGAGGTAAACCCTAATCTCATCTCTAGGGTTCTGTATCTAGATTTGATTTATGTTATATATGATCCTGTATATGATATATGCATGTTTTATAGTTATGAAAACTGTTTTCATGTAAAAATTTTAAAACCTAAATCCGCTAATTTTTTCGCTGCGTACATGATGTGATAATATGTTTTCTATATTTACATGCATGTATAATTTTTTCTAAATGTTAGGATCAAATTCCATCAATCACGTTGTGAAAGGAATGCATGCTGCTAAGTTCATACAAAATTGGAAAGGACCCTATCAAATTGCGGATGACTTGAATACAGGTACACTTTCTATACCAACCAACCTCAAATTTATCAAAAAGTACTTCATGTAGTTTTCAGGACATCTCTATATCTAGTAACTATATTATAGATGAAATTTTCATCCTATTATAAATGGTTGGTATTCATTCATCTTACATTGCATTCATAAAAAGTCTTTACCTAAGCAATCTATATATTTAACCGTGATAGTTGTACATGTTGGAATAATGTCCTATGAAGCAGTTTATTATTTTGACATTATAAACAATTTATTATCGGATTATTTGTTATCTATTTATTGTTAATAAATTCTATGTTACGAATTTTAATTTCATTTATGTCCCATTGATATACATGTAATGTGTATGTTTATTTTATGCAAACATCTAAAGATTCCAAGACATATAATGAGTAATAAAGAATTATTCGTATGATGAGTTCATATGTGGGAGACATTATATTCTTTATTTCATTATGTCTAAATTAAATTGTTCGCATTCTGCATATTGAAGATGGAATACTTTATTATGCCATATAATGTAGTGTTGTCTATTTAATTAATGAAGTCTCCAATTATCGAAGTGCGTCTTCAGATAGAAATACTAGTGTGTTATATAAAAGTTATAACAACATCGAACATGACCGAGTGAATTAGAATTTAAGGTTAAGTGCCGTAACTTAAATTTCTAATTTCACTAATCTAGCACTATTGTAGAAAATCTTAATCTTAGTTATTAACGAACTTACTTTCATGTGTTTTGTCATTTTGAGTTACTAAAGGACTAGTTCTGATTTATGGTTCGAACTCCGATATCTTGGAAGATAAGGTGTATGAAATGTGTAGAACGTTTTTTATGATGGACGCCATACGTATAATATCACTTTGAGTTTTTTTAAGTACTTGGATTATATAAATTAGGCCCCAGTATTCATTATGTGAATTTGACTGTGTTGGTATAAGCAGATACAAACACCGTAGTCAACTATTATCCATTAGATAAAAAATGGCAACTCAAAGGTAAATACGTATTAGAGGGGTAATACGGTAATTTCACCCTACTAGTATGTCATTGCATTGGGGGTACGTCTGCAGGTATAGTATATGCTAAATTGATCGAGTTAATTATTTGATAATAAGCTTCACAGAAAATAAATGATATTTAGTCCAAGAGTTTAATATTGGGCCTATAGTGGTGTGTCCCAATATTAATGGACAAGGCCCAATCATAATTAAGAGTTAATTATGATAGTGGGTATATGGTCCATTGGAGCTTGGACTTTATGGATCCATCTAGTCCCCTGTCTAGCTCAAATTAAAGTCCAATAATTATTTGATGATCAGTTGAGCTCAACAAGCCCAATAAGCCATTAGGGTTTACTAATCTCTCTATAGTTAAGAGAAAAGTTCTCTAACTGCATAGAATATCAACTACACGTGAAATTTCCCTTATGAAGAGAGTGTCACACGCATAGTATAGAGAAAGAGAGAGCAGAAATCGGCCAGCACTAGGGTTCACCATCCTTGGTATTTTTCGGCCATCCCGGAGAAATCGATTTGAGAAGATTATCTTCTTGTTCGTCTGCGGATCTCTTTGTTGGGAATCAAGAAGGTGACCACCCATCGGATCAATCAAATAGCTTTCGAAAATAGACGAGAAGACGAGAAGATTGTGGAGTGAATCCTGGTATTATTCTTGTCTAGATCAAGAGTTAACTTATGTTACATCACGATCTGAAATATTTTGTAAAGAGAAAAATTTTAAACGACCAATTCCGCTGCATTTCTAGATTTTACAAAACTATGGTGTTCTTGAAAATTATTTTATAAAATATTTTTTAGAAATTTATTCCAATAAACACCAACAATTGGTACCGGAGCTAGGTTTTATTGTGAATTTAGGATATTTTACTCTAGTCTATTCTCTTGTTGATTGATATTTTTGATTTCTGGAAAAGTCTGGTTTATATTTAGTCCTATTCATATTATGAGTATGCTTTAGTTTATATGATGGTCAATAGATTCAATGAGTTTGAATGATTATCTAATTAGATGTTTCTGTAAGGTGATGATCATGTTCATTTTTGATTTTCATTTCCGGCACGTTCTTGATTTTTATGTGTTCATGTTTTATGTTCTTGATAAAACTATGCATGGAAATGTCTTGATCTTTAATTGGTTTTGAGTTTTATAAAAATTGTTTTTTCAATTTAAAAAAAAAAATGAGACGACGGAGTGGTGCACGGCTAGGAGCCATTTGTAACGCCCACGTGAGCCCTGCGGGTGTGACCCACGCATGGGCTGCGTGGGCATGGCCTCACGCATGTTGCGCTGATTACCCGCGCATGCGGCGTGGGCACGGCCACGTAGGACGCGCGGATGCGATACGTGCGTGGCCTGCGGGCAACCTGCCCGTGCATGCCACGCGGGTTCACCTCGCGCCTGCAATGCAGGCAAGGCCCTGCTGGCCGCGCGGACGCCATTCGCGCATGGCCTGCGGGTGGCAATGCAGCACATGCCGCGCGGTCGATTTCCCGTGCCTTGGCTGCTCGGATGCCACCTCATGCGCTTGACGTGCGAGAGCTACGCGAGCCCATTGTCGCTTGGGAGTTGTCCCGAGTGAGGCTGCGTAGTATTATGCGAGCCCGTTGGCACCCGGTAGTTGTCTTGAGCGTGGCCGCATAACGTCCCGAGGCCGACGTTTACGTACCGACCTCTCATTCCATCCTTCGGCTTGTCCCAACATGTTTCGTGTTTCCAGCCATAATTTTAATTATTTTTATTTTAAAAATTAATTTAATTTATCCATAGTTTTATGAAAACTGATAGATTAAAATTTTGAATTCAAATTTTTGTATCCTTATTAAATTTGAATTTTCGAAATTTTGAATTGATAGGATATTTTAATTTGAATTATGGATATGGTTGATATCTATAATATCTTAATTATTATTTGAATAATTAAAGATATTTTAAAATTTAAATTTTTAAAATTAGATATTATGAGATAATGTCTTTTAGTTTTAAATTCAAATTTTGAATAGATATTTTGAAAAACTGATTATGTGATAGTTAGTTATCTATTTTGAATTTTAAATTTGTTTTAATTCAAATTAGAGATATTGTAGGAGATTTTATCCATAAAATCTTCTATCTTTTAAATTTCGAATTTTGTGAAGATTTGAAATTTAAATTTAAATCAGAATATCTTTTCAATTTTCAAATTTGAATTTATGGTTGGTAGATATCTAATGAGATTAGATATTGATTTGAATTTTTAATTCAAATCTGACAGGATAAGATAATGAGAGATATTTAAGGAAGTTAAATTCAAATTAAGATTTCAAAAGTTGAAATTTAAATTTGAGATATTTAAGGAGATTCAATTAGTTAAATCTTTTATTTAAACTGATTAGATTTTGTGAAAATCTTTTCTAATTTAAATGTTAAATATTATCTTCCATATTTAAATATTTAACATTATCTTATCAATTAAAATTATTTAAATATTAAATAATTTTAAATTACCGGAAATTAATAGATCATTTACAATTAATTAATTATCTGCTTTCTACTTTGGTATTATTATGACAATGTTACATACATGCCTAATAATTTAGTATTATTACATGATCTTTTAGTAAAATGTCATATAGAAAATTAAGGCTACTCTCATGCAAATATGAACATGCTTACATAATTGATTTTAGGTTACTAAACTAGTTAGAAAACTGGGTAAAATCAATGAATCCCTAATTGTAAAATATTGAGTGGGAGAAGGTATGTGATACCTATAGTCTCCATTGTTGGTTTGTTATGTATTAGGATGAGCCTTATCTTAGAATCTTACTGAGCTCCCGTAGGACGGTTTTTGTCTGGGTAATACTGGAAATGAGCTTCTTAGGATAAGGTACTAGGTAGATCATATGAGGCTAATCACCCGTAGGAGACAATCCTATATAGAAAGCTTAATTACCGAAACAATGGTTAAACACTCAACTCGAAATATTAATATCCTCCCGTAGGAGTTCTTATTAGTTAATTAGAGGACCAAAGAGAATGGTAGTTAAAAATACGGGATAAGAGTTATCTGTCTATTTACTAATTGAAATTATTTCAGTTTGACTTGTTGATTGCATGACTTCCCGTAGGAGGCTTATAATCAATGGAAGGTTAAATTACCATGAATATTAGTGATAGTCTTAGGGATACTTCACTTGTATTTTGTATGTCTAATACATTATGTTAATTATTCGAAATATGCTACATGATGTTTGCTTATACATGGAATATTTATTTGTTTTCAATAAATATGTCACTTATTCCTTTATCTACTTTACTCACACAAAACAAGCTATATGGTGAAAACTATGTAGACTAGAAACGTAACCTAGACATAGTGCTTACTGCTGATAAACATAAGTGGGTTCTCACCACTCCATGTCTTGCTCAGCTAACTGAGGAATCCACCATTGATGAAAGAAACTTATATGATAAGTGCAAGTAATCTGATGAGATGGCTAAGTGCTCTATACTTGGCTCAATGAGCAATATATTGCAACAACAACATCGTGGGATAGATACTGCTGCTGACATGATGCTGAGTATTGATGAAATATTCGCCAGTCTCAGTCGTCAAGCCAGAAATGAGGCTACAAGTGCATTCATGAATCTTCGTCAAAAGAAGGGTACACCAGTTCGGGAACATATGATGAAAGTCATTGCATACCTTAACGAACTGGAAATCCTTAGAGCTGAAATTGATTGTGACACCCAAATTGACATGGTTTTGAACACATTGTCAGACACCTTCAATCAATTTAAGATTGATCATGAGATTCACCGGAAGGATTATACTCTTACTGGCCTGATGAAAAATCTGCAAATCACAGAGAATATTCCTAAGAAGAATAAGTCAGGATCTGCTGAGGCTAATATAGCTCAAGCTAGTTCTTCCAAACCTAAGTCGAAAGGCAAAGGTAAAGGAAAGAAAAAGACTCCTGCTTCTCTGGCTCCAAAGAAAAAGAAGACCAAGAAAGATACCAAACCAAAGGAAAAATATTTCCACTGTGGTGAGGATGGACATTGGAAGAGAAACTGCAAAATTTACCTAGCCCTTAAGAAGGAGAAGAACAATAGTAAAGACAAACAAGGTAATGATAATTTGTTATTCATTGAAGCTTGTTATGTGATTGATTCTATTGATTCTTGGATCATAGATTCGGGAGCCATTGACCATATTTGTAATACTTTGTAGGGGTTCAAGGAAACTAGGAAGTTCGCTAGTGAAGAGTTCACGCTGTGATTGGGAGATGGCTCAATAGTTGAAGGAGATGTTATTTTGAATTTCGATGATTTTAGGTTTTTAGAAATAAAGAGTTATTTTTATATTCCGGTGTTTAAACGGAATTTGATTTCTGTTTCCTGTTTGATGAGACAAGGTTATTCTGTTTATTTTGATAATAAAGTTTCTATTAGAAAGAATAAAAGTCTTATCTACACTGGTACTCATAAAAATAATCTTTTCTTCATTCAACCTAAAAGCATCTCATTGCACAATCTTGGAAATGATTCTGAACATATAGAACCTAAACATAAAAAAATAAAAGTGAGTCTTAATGATGAAACTTATCTCTGGTATTTGTGACTAGGTTATATTTACCTAAACAGAATTCAAAGGTTAGTCAATGATGGACCTCTAGGTTTATTAGAAGTCAAACCATTACCAACTTGCGAATCTTGTCTGGAAAGTAAAATGACTAAAAGACCATTTACT